>PVHT020000286.1:2628971-2675098 GCA_004024745.2 Catagonus wagneri | reverse complement strand
CTCCCTCTGATGGATGGGGCTTTGTCTCTGGATGAGATTAGAGGCTGGCTGTGTGCCTGAGGGGTCTTTAGGCAGCCTGTTTACTGATGGGTGGGGCTGAGATCCCTCCTGAATTGTTGTTTGGCCTGGGGCTTCTCAGCGCTATTGGGAGGAACCAGATTTTTCCCAGAAATGGCCACCTCCAGAGAAATGCAGGCTGATGAATGTCCCGGAGAGCTTCACCTCCAATGCCCTTCCCCCACAACAAGGCACAGTCACCCCTGTTTTCTCAGGAGATCCTCCAGGAATTGCAGTCAGGTTCCACCCCGATTCCTCTGGAGACTGCTTTGCCCTGGGACCCAGTGCACGTGAAAGTCTGTGTGTGCCTTTCAAGAGTGGGGTCTCTGTTTCCCCCAGTCCTGTGGAGCTCCTGCACACAAGCCCCTCCGGCCTTCAATGCCAGATGCTCCACGGGCTCTTTCTCCCTGTGCCCAATCCCCAGGCATGGTGTTTTGACGTGAGGCTCAGAACTCTCAGTCCTGTAGCTGAGTCTCTGTGATGCAGTTACTTTCCAGTCTGTGGGGCTTTCCACCCGGGAGGTAGGGGGTTGCTTTTATCGTGTAATCGCCCCTCCTACCTCTTGATGTGGTCTCTGCTGTGTCTTCTGGAGCAGAGTATCTTTTTTGGAAGTTTACAGTCCATTTGGTTGAAGGTTGCTTGGCATTTGGCTGTATTTTTGCTGTTTTTCGGGAGAGAAGTTGAGCTCCAGTCCTTCTATTCCGCCATCTTAATCCAATACCCCTCTCTAAGTATCTTTTGATGTCCTCTTTGATTTCTTCAATGATCCATTTGTTGTTCAGAAGCATATTGTTTAGTTTCCAGGAGTTTATGATTTTGCTATTCATTTCTTGTAGTTGATTTCTAGTCTCATTATATTGTGGTTGGAAAAAATGTTTTAAATAATTTCAAAATTTGAAAATTTACCAAGGCTTAATCTGTGGCCCAAGATGTGATCTATCCTGTAGAATGCTCCATATGCACCTGAGAAGAATGTATAGTCTACTGCATTGTGATGGAATGTTCTATGAATATCAATTAAATCTCTCTGGTCTAGGATATCATCTAAAGTTTGTGTTTCCTTGTTGATTTCCTTTCTGGATTTTCTGTCCATTTATGTAATTGGAGTGTTGTTGTCCCCCACTATTATGGTGTTGTGTCAGTTTCTCCTTTTATGGCTATTGGCAGCTGCTTTATATATTGAGGTACTTTTAATATTAGGTGCATATACGTTTACAATTGTTACATTTTCTTCTTTGAGATCCCTTGATCATTATGTAGTGTCCTTTTTTGTTGCCTCTTGCAAGTTTATTTTAAAGTCTGTTTTGTCTGATATGAGTATTGCTACTCCCACTATCCTTTGATTTGTTTGCATGTAATATCTTTTCCCACGCCCTTTACTTTCAGTCTGTATGTGTCCTTAGGATTGAGGTGGGTCACTTGTAAACAGCATATACCTGGGTTGTTTTTCTGTATCCATTCAGCCAGTCTGTGTCTTTTGTTAGGAGGATATAATCCATTTACATTTAATTACATTCGATTATGTAATTAAATTTACATTCAATTATGGATAAATATGTGTATATTGCCATTTTGTTAATTGGTTTGGATAGTTACTTTGAATCTTTTTTTCTTCTCTTCCTCTTTTGTCTTCTCTTGTGATTTTCTAATTTGATTGATTGTCTTTTTAAGGCTGCACCTATGGTGTATGTAACTTCTCAGGCTAGGAGTTGAATTGGAACAGTAGCTGCCAGCCTATGCCGCAGCCACAGCAATGACAGATCTGAGCCATGTCTGCAACCTACACTGCAGGTCACAGCAACACCAGATCCCCTTAATTCATTTTGTGAGGCCAGGGATTGAACTTGAATCCTTATGAATACTATTTGAATTCATTACCACTGAGCAACAATGGGAAATCCCTGCTGTTTATCTTTAGTGCTATGTTTAAATTGCTTTACTTTTTTCTTTTTGCCTTTTTATCTAGAGCCACACCTGCAGCATATGGAGGTTCCCAGGCTAGGGGTCTAACAGGAGTTGTAGCCAACGGCCTTTGCCACAGCCACAGCAACATGGGATCTGAGCTATGTCTGCAACCTGCATCACAGCACATGGCAATGCCGGATCCTTAACCCACTGAGCAAGGCCAGGGATCAAACCTGCAACCTCATGGTTCCTAGTCAGAGTCGTTAACAAATGAGCCACCAAGGGAACTCCCTTTACTGTTTTTTTAATGAGTATGTCCATCATAGTTCTTTGGTTTTTGGTTCCCATTAGATTTGGATTTAACCAATTATATATGTACAGAATTGTTTTGGGTTGCAATTCTCTTACTTTTAGATATATTTTCTATATTCTTCATTTGCCTTCTTTTCACATGTTTGCTAGTTTTAATATCATATTTGTCAGTGGTTGATTTCCTACCTTTATATTATCTTTGTGTTTACCAGTGAGTTTTCTTATTTGAAAATTTATTGTTTCTAATTGTGGTTTTACTCTTTTCTGCCTAGAGAAGTTCCTTTAGTAGTTGTTGTAGAGCTGGTTTGGAGGTGTTGAATTCTCTTAGCTTTTGCTTGTATGAAAAGCTTTTGATTTAACCATCAAATCTGAATAAGAGCCTTGCTGTGTATATTATTTGTGGCTCTAGAGTCCTCCTACTCATCACCTTAAATATATCTTGCCACTCCCTTCTAGCTTGCAGAGTTTCTGCTTAAATATCAACTGTTAAGCTTATCAGGTTCCTTTGTATCTGATTTGTTTCTTTCTCTTGTCACTTTTAATATTTTTAACTTACTTATTTTTTTCACTTTGATTAATATATATATATATTTCTGTGTTTCTCTTTGGGTTTATCCAGTGTGTGATTCCCTGAGCTTCCTCAACTTGAGTGTTTCCTTTCCCCTATTAAGGAAATTTTTGGCTACAATCTTTTAGAATATTTTCTCTGGGAGTTTCTCTCTCTCTTCTCCTTTTGGGTCTCCTACGATGCCAAAGTTGGTATGTTTATTTTTGTCCAAGAGATCTCTTAGACCCTCCTTGGTTCTTTTCATTCTTATTTCTGTATTCTTTTCTGTGGCAGTGATTTCTACCACTCTGTCTTCCAAGTCACTTATTCATTCTTCTGCTTCTTTTATCTTAAAGTTGATATGTTGCAGTGTATTTTTCATTTCAATTATTGTGCTATTCATCTCATTTGTTAGTACGTCTCAGAAAAATATAGGACCCACAACCCCAGCTAGTAGCTGGAGAGGGGAATACTAAAGTGATTGCTAAAACATCACAAATGATCCTACAGTGCAAGAACGTCTCTTCATTAAGTGATGATAGGAAAACTGGACAACTACGAGTAAAAGAATACATTTAAAACATTTTCTTACACCATGCAAAAAAAAAAAAAGCTCAAGATGGATTAAAGACCTAAACATAAGGCCAGATACCTTGGATTTATTTTTGTTTACATTGGCAAGGGCTGCCGTTTTTTCCATTCTTATACTTTCAATCTCTTTGTGGTTTTGGTTCTGAGGTGAGTCTTATAGGCAGAATACATATGGATCTTTATATACATTCAATCATTCTGTGTTTTTGATTTGAGCATGTAGTCTGTTTACATTGAAAGCAATTGTGATAGGTATACAACAATTGCCATTTTTGATTTGTAGGAAAGTTTTTCCTCTCTTTTTTAAATTTTTTTAATCAAAGTGTAGTTGATTTGTAATGTAGTGCCAGGTTTTCTGCTGTATAGTAAAATTATATATGCATGTAATTTCTCCTATATTATCTTCCATCATGGCCAGTCCCAAGAGATTGAATAGAGTTCCCTGTGCTATACAGTGGGACTTCATTGCTTATCCATTCTAAATGTAATAGTTTGTATCTGCTAATCCCAAATTCCCAGTCCCTCTCATTCCCTCCCTACCCCTCCGCATTGGCAACCACAAGTCTGTTCTCTATGTCTGTGAATCTGTTTCTGTTCTGTAGATAGGTTCATTTCTGTCATACTTTAGATTCCACATGTAAGTTATATAATATTGTGTTTGTTTTTCTCTTTCTGAGTTACTTAGTTGGAGAATCTATAGTTGAATCCATGTTGTTGAAAATGCCAATATTTGATTACTTTTATGGCTGAGTAGTATTCCTTTGTATATATGTACCACATCTTCAAATCCATTCATCTATCATTGTACATTTAAGTTGTTTCCATGTCTTGTCTATGGTGAAAAATGCTGCTATGAACCTAGGAATGCATGTATTTTTTTTGAATTATAGTTTTTTGGGGGGGATATACACCCAGGCATATGATTACTGAATCATATGATAGTTTAATATATACTTTTCTTCTCTTTTCTTCTTCTTTTGCTTGCTTCTCTTATGATGACAATTTTAGTGTTATGTTTGGATTTCTTTTGTGTGAGTGTGTGAATCTGTTATAGACTTTTGGTTTGTGGTTACAAATTTATAGATTGCAATCTATCTATCTGTCCATTATTTTTAAGCTGCTGATTTCTTTACTTTTATCTTGTTTTAACCCTGAATTTTTACTCCCTACCCATTTCTTATTTACTGTTTTTGACATCATACATTACGTCTTTTTCATTTTGTGTGCTACTTGTTTATAACTATACAGGATTTCACTAATATTATCTTTTAACCTCCCTACTAGCTTTAAAAGTGGTGTATGTATTACATTTGTTGTTTATCTGCTTTCACCAATGACTTTTTCCTTTTGTTGTTTTCGTATTTCTAGTTGTTTTTTTTTTCCTTTTCTGCTTAAAGAAGCCCCATTAACACACCTCTTGTAATACTGGTTTCATGGTACTGAACACTTTCAGCTCATGATTTTATGTAAAGCTGTTGTTCTTGTTGTCAAATATGGATAGTCTTTCTAGAGTGTTCTTGATTTTGAGTGTTTTTTTCTTTAATCATTTTAAAATGTATCATGCCACTTCCTCTGGCCTGCAGAGTTTCTAACAAAAAATTAGCTCATTGTCTTACGGAAGTCCCATTGTACATACATAACTACTGGTTTTTCTCATGATGTTTATGGTATCTCTTTATATTTAATTTTTATCATTTTAATTATAATAGGGTTTTGCTTGGTCCTCTTTACATTGATTTTTTTGGGGAATTCTGTGATTCTTGGTCCTAGATGTCTGTTTCCTTTTCCATATGTCAAGAAAGTTTATAGCTATTGTTTCTTCAAATATATTCCTTGACCCTTTCTCTCCCTGTTCTGGCACTCCTATCATGCAAATGTGAGTATGCATGATGTTTTCTCAGAGATCTCTAAGTTACCCTCATTTTAAAAAATTCTCTTTTCTGTTCAGCTTGAGTGAATGCACTACTCTATTTTCCAGTTCTCTGAGCCATTTCTCCGTGACATCTAATTTACTATCAATTCTATCTAGTGTATTTTTCTAAATTCAGTTACTGTATTTTTCAGCTCTGTTTAGGTATTTATATTTGCTTATTCTTTGTTAGAAACTTTATCTTATTGCATTCATTCATTTTTCTCCCAAGTACTTTGAACATCTTCATGATTAGTACCTTGAATTATGTGTGGGTAAATTTCTTATCTCTACTTCATTTAATTCATCTGATGTTTTATCTATCTCCTTCATTTGGAGTATATTCTTCTTTCATCTCGTTTTGCCTAATTCTCTGTTTTTATTCCTTTCGATGGATTGATTATGTTCCTTGATCTTGGAGAAGTGCCCTTATGTAGGAGACATCATTTAGGGCTCAGTAGCACGTTACCCTCTGGACATCAGTACTCTGTGATTTAAAAGTACCCTTGATATGGTTGTGGTCAGTCATATAACTCAATCTTGTGGTTGATAGACTACTGTGGGTACACTGGTATGCATGACTGGTCCTCAGTCTTTTTTGTCAGTCTTTGCATAGTGCGGAGGCTGCCAGCCACTTGTGAGTTGAAGAAAGTCCTAGCACAGCTGACTGCACAACCTGGTGAGTCACAGGTCTGGTAGTAGCCATCTGGGAGATAGCCGCATAATCTGGAAGGGCTTCCTTGATCTTATGGTTGCCTGTTGGTGGGTAAGGCTGATTTTTATATGGACGGATGTGAGTTCCAGTGTTCCCCAAACTGGAGTCAGCCCACTGGTGTTTGGAATTGGACACCTGTATGGCTAGTTAAGGGTCCCAAAATCCTGGAGTTCATGTTATCCCATTGTTGAGCATAGCCAGGGATCAGAGGGCCCTAGAGGGGATGCTGGCCCATTGTGTATGTAGACACCTTCTGAGAGGGCTGGCTACTGACCTCCAGGGCAGGTATTCTGGGGCTAATTCCTGGGCCCTCTGTTAGGAAAGGAAAGCTATCAGGGCAGCTTACTTTCTGCCTGTGACAGCTGGCCTGCTTGTGGGTGAAGCAGCAACCCTGACTGACTAGCTGCTTGGCCTGCAGCATATTGGGAGTAGTGCTGACAGGCTGGTGATTGGGGCCGGGTTCTGGTGTTAATAAGCTAGAGGGAGGATCATAAAATGGTGCCCACCAGTACACTATCATTGTGGTAGAGAGCTCACCAAAACTGTTTCCATTGGCATCTCTGTCCCAAAGTGAGTTCAGTTGTCTCCTGTCTCTCTGGAAGTACTCTAAGATCAGCAAATGGATTTTAACCAAGATCCTTTCAAATGACTGACTCTTCCTTGGATCTTAGAATATGTTATATTTTCTGTGTACCCTTTAAGATTGGACTCTATTTTCTACAACCCTCTGGCTATCCTGAAATTAAGACTTGCTAGCCTACATAGTCAAATGTTCTGGGAGCTTATCTTCATGGTGCAGGAGCCGTGTGAGGCTTAAACACTCACTCTTTGGGGAGAGCCTTTGAAAATGTAATTATTCCCTTGTTTATGATTGTCCACTGGGGGGAATCCTGAGTGTACCATATCTCTGCTTCATCTACACACATCATTGTGGTTCCTTCTTCATATCATTAGTTATAGAAAATCTATTCTTCTAGTCTTCAGGTTGTTCTCATCAATAGTTACATAAATAGTTGTAATAGTCTGTGTTTGTATATATACCTTGCTAATTTATCTAACATTGTAAAATAAAATATATATGTTACACAAATAACCCTCATTCTTCTGCTTCTGTACTCTTTTATATATAGCATTCTCCTTCCACCAAGAGATGGGGTCTATTTCTCCATATCTTATCTATTTCTCCAGTCTTTTTCACAAATCTTACACATAAAGTATTTGTTCAATACTTTATATGAACAAAAGTATTTTTGTTTCAGTTCTAAGCATGGGCCTTAAGAGGCATTGAAGTGTCTGCTCTGTTTCTGAGAATTATATTAAACTTCCTTGCAAACAGTCTTGGACCAGTCTATTAGATGAGAAGGAACACATGACATCCTTGCTTCACTGTGCTTGACAGTCAACTCATACTCAGGAGCAGAGTCACTAGTTTACCAGCAGCTGATTACATGAGTGACCAGGACACAAACCCAAAACACCCAGTGAATACAACCTAAACTGCTGACCCTCCAAATCATAAGCTTAATCAAATGTTGTTGAAAACTAATAAGCAGGAGTTCCTGTTGTGGTTCAACAGAAATGAATATGACAAACATCCATGAGGACGCAGATTTGATCCCTGGCCTCAAACAGTGGATTGGGATCCAGAGTTGCCATGAGCTGTGATGTAGATAGCAGATGCGGTTTGGATCTGGCACTGTTGTGGTTATGGTGTAAGAAAGCAGCTGCAGCTCTGCTTCGACCCTTAGCTTGGGAAATTTCATATGCCACAGGTGTGGCCCTAAAAAAAGGCAAAAACAGAAATGAAAACCACTAAGCAGATATCTAATATATCAATCTTGCTGCTTTTACAAATACTTTATTTAAAAAAATTCATAATTGACCCTGCTATTTAAAGCACAATGCAGTTAAAAGAGCCCAGAATTAGCATAAAATATTATTTAATTCCTAACTACCTCATTGACTAGAGATATTACTGCAAACACATCATATTCTGAATTAAAGTTTTCATACCTATAAACAGATATACTGCATATCCTTTCTACCATGGTTTGTAGTGAACAAGTGAGAAATTAAATATGAAATTGTTTTGTGTGACTTTAGGCCTATTTTCCCTTCTCTGAGCTTTGGTTTTCCCATTCAGAAACATTCAAGGATCAACCTCAAAATTTTCATAATATTATATTTGGTTAATGGCATTTTTAGAGAATCTAATTCAAAATACAAGCCCTGTTCCATAGGCTCTATAAGAAGCTCACAATATGACGATTACTAAATGACACAGTGAGCACAGATACATATAGGGGGCTACCTTGAAATGTACACAATGTGAAAACCTGATTTCATAATCCACATTGAAGTGTGGTAGTTTGAAAGTAGAGTGGCGTTCAGGAATAAATTCTGTGATTAATGCCTTCTCCAGTACAACTTTAAGAAAGGAAACTCTTACAACTAAATATTTCTCCATGTATTATTTAATTCATAAATCATTCCCTTTGAATTGGGCAGAAATTGAAAAAGTATTGATCAATGGCAAAAATTAAAATTATACAAAAGAGCCTATGAAAATATTTAAAAAAGTAAATCCTCAGTCCTCTGTCCAGTTTACTGAATCAAAATTTCCAGAAGCAAAGTCCAGAATGAAACAAGCTATACAGGTTCTTCAGGAACAAGTCAAAGTTTGAGAACTGTTGTTTGTTTTTCATTCTCTCCAGAACCAAGAAGGGACACATTATTAACCCATTTGTAATTATTTTCAGATCTGATACTTTAAGTATATTGACTTATCTAATTTTTTATACTTAAGGAGAATATTAAGCAAATTGCCATTTTAATTTAGAAATGCAATGGAGAGATGAACTTTGAGAAGTCTGAATAAGAATTGCAGGGAGTAGAGAACTCAGGAATCTTAGAAGCAACAAAGAGAGAAAAAGATGAAAAAAGAAAGAAAAAAGAAAGACGAGAAAGGAAGGAAGAAATAAAGAAGGAAAGAAGAAAAGAGAGAAAGAGAAGGAAGCAAAGAAATAAAAAGATTGTAGAACAACAAAGATCTCGTATTTTCCTAGGGCTAACTCATGCTAAAAGACTCTGGGAATCATGCTACTTGGATTAGTATGGCTTAAAGATAATTGCTCCCAGGACTTATTCCCAATTTGAGGTCTCACTAGGCTAGAAAGACTAGCAAATATAAAATACAAAGCAAACAGGAGATTCTATAACTTGTCAGCATTGTTGTTGTCCAAAGCCACAAATATTTGCTCTTTTATCTGCCACATTTGCTTAGTAGGGTTTTTCTTGGGTCAATGGCTGAGAATATCTCCTTTGTTTCTTTCAGTCTCTAATTTGCAGTCTCCTTAATGAAAAGCTGGCCTTACTTTCCTGCAAATGGAATTACTATCTATACTGTAAGCATTATACCTTCCATTTTAACTATTCCAAGGTTCAATTCTTTAAGTAACTAAAGCACAGCTTTCTTAAGAAATAAAGAGGAAGAAAAAAAGAAACAGTGAGATGAATTTAGAGAGAAAGAAGGAAAAGAGCATATAGTGAACACCTATAAAATGAACATTCACAAACATATAATCACATTAACTTCCACAATAGCCAATGATGTAAGCAAGGATTTTTCCCTGTTTGAAAGAAACTAAAACACAGATATTTTTATGAATCATTTCTCAAATATACAGAATTCAAACCTGGTTAAATCTGACACTAATGACCATAATTATTCAACTCATTTAGAATCAAGTTCAAAAACAAATATTCTTGGGAGTACAGAGAATTCTTATCAATAAACACGCTCATGCAAATATGTAAACTTCTAATATTTCAGAAGAGACACTTTGAAGGGAAAACTCTTGTCCAGCTCAATGTGCCTTTTTTTTTGTTACTGTGTATATTTTGTCATTGGTGAATCATGACAACATTTGAGTATCAACCAATAATATTTAATGAAATATTACACAACGGTATAGAATCAAAATAATTTTGGAGTATCACATATAGTAATAAAAAGACTTTTTTCTAGAAATATTTTATACAATGTAGTTGTGTATATATGTATGTCTATGCTGAGTCAGAATGTAAAATGTATTTTTAAACATAATTTTGCTTTGAATAATGGTTTGAAAGTTACTGGGATAGGGAATGAGTATGTTGCCCAAGGTAACTGTTACTGAGATGCTATCTAAGAGAAGAGAGACCCTTAGAGAGGGCTCTGAAAGGAGAAAAACAACACTACTGAAAAGTTTGTCTGGGTGTTAACATTTCACAGAATGTGTTGAATAGTTATTCTCTTCATTTTTCAATGAATAACGTTGTTGAAATGCAGAGGTAAAAAATTCCTATATTAAAGTGAAGTTGAGGCCTACAGACACCCATCATCTGTGAGGAACTGGGTCTTTAATTAAACCCCTATAAGTTTTTCAAATGTTATTCCCTATGTGCAGGACAACATTGATTTCCTTTTTATCATGCGTTTTCCAAAATGGATGAGGCATTCCTCGTTATCTCTCCCTTACAAAACATATTTGTTATTTACTCAGGACTTGCTGAAATACACTGTGCTCTTTATTTTCTTTTTTGCTCAGGAAAAAAAAAAGAAAGTCGTATATTTTATTCCTATATTTACCACATAAAGGTAATAGATAAAATGCAGCAATTGTCTTTCTCATATTCCTTTTGCCAGTTGGCAAGGCCAAGGAGATGTGTAATGTGATTTAATATATGGAATAAATACCAGTGCACTTGTATAGCCACTTAGAATATCACTCTAGCCTGAGACTGTGATGAAAAAAAGGAAATTTTCAGTGGAATTGGAATAACTACCACATCTAAGTTATGACATTATTTGGCCATTGACAACATCTGCTGAACCTGAGGACATGGAAATTATCAGTGACAATAATGCCTGCTATCTATCCAATGATTAAAGCACAATTTCAAAGCTTACTAACTTATCTCCTTTTAATTATTATAACGCTTTTTATGATTAGGAAAGTATTATTTCTTTTTTTACAAATGAGAAAAATTAGGCCAGATGAGTTAAGTGATTTATCCTAGAACACACAAGTTAGTTGCAAAACTGGAACAGTTTTTGTAACCACTAACTCCAAGCCCTGCACTCTCCACAAAAGATAGCAATGGCCTCATTAATTTTGCCTTGTAATATACTCTCTTATGTCTCCCTAGCTGATTTGCTTCACAAAAGTATATTTTAAAGTTTATGTTTTAAAGGGGGAAAAAAAGATAACAGAAGGTGGGGTATTTATTCTGTCACAGCTTCTGAATGCAGTCATTTCACTGGTTTCATGAATATGAAGTGGTCTAAAGGAATATGTATCTGTTTATGTAACAATCACATATGCTGGGGAAATGTATGTGGTTGAAATACAGATATATTGGTTTCAATTCTAATATCGGTTTAAGTAAATTATATGTTAGGTCCTAGCCAACAAATATATCCGTTACAGTTAACTTCTCTAATTTGGTTAAAGTACCCTAGATTTATTCAGCAGCATACATATATCAAGTTATGTAAAATTAATAGCTTAAGTTCATTCATATGGTTTTAATTAGGAAGTATGGGTTGAGATGAAAAAAATCAAGCGAGAGCTCTGTCTTTGATTATAACTATATCTGCTCTAGTATCAGTTTCTGTAGAGGCAAACGTGTTGGCTTCACTTAATACATGCTTGTTCAAAGAAACTGAGCATTGACTTAATTTTAATTTGAAAGCTTTCATTAAAATATATTGTTTGTCTAAATACCAGTTTGGTTCACTTTATTTAATTATCCAAGAGTATTTACAGGGCCAGGAATATAATCATATATATTGAAAAAAATAGTTGATTGTCTTATGTTTCAGGGAAAATAAATTCATTTCTATGAAGACTTCTTGGAACTTTGAAAATTGTCCCTTTTCCAAGTCTATGTACTTGTCTCCAAACTTGGCTTTGGGACTTTAACTCATTTTCTTTACCAGGAAAGAACTCTTTTAGGAGGAAAGTATTCCTTTATGGGCAATAATGTTCTTCTCATGTGGTTGCTAAAGCTTCCCACCAAAATCAAGAAGATAAATGAGTTTTATAGTCAGTGACTTCTTTTACATTTGCCTGAGATTTGTTTAGTTTCCAGGATCATAGTAATTCCCTACTCCCTCTGTGGTATATTCTGTGAGACTTATTTTCTCCCCTCCTTAACTTAGAGGCAGGAAGTGATGTTCTGAATACTTGTACATCTTCAATTCCCAACTGTATGCTTTATACACACACAGCAGAGCAAAACTCTTTGTATTTCTCAAAGGTGGTGTGGAAGCAGCTGTGTTAATGCAAGATACTCTGCAGTATGAGGCCTATTCAATTGTACAATCACCTATGATTAAGATGAGTCACACTGCTTCAGAAGGAATAAGTACTCAAAAATTAGTGGTAAGACAAAGCCTGGATAATCAGAACATCAGAAATGTCTAATGTGACATTGGTAATAGCATTGGTAATAGGCAGAGGTCTGAAATTATCAGAAGTAGAGTGTTCCACCATGGATATTGCAACTGGTTGAGGCACTAGGCTGGAGCCTGAGGAGAGGAGAGTAGTTGCCACTGATTGAGTCTGTACCATATGCCAGGCTCTGGGATAAAATCATAGGCTCTAAAACCATACAGTCATAGCTATATCACTGTAAAGACCTCTTCTAGCTATACATTCTGAGGAAAGGTATTCGACCTATCTGCACTCCAATTTTTCTATCCTCTCTAAATAAGCTACTGTACATAAAATGTTTGGCACCATACTTGATACACAGGGCTAGCAATGGCAGTCACTATCATAGTTTTATTTTTTTCTCAATGATCCTACCATACATAGAATGTAGTCCATATTTCAGTTATCAAAAAGGGCTAAAGATAATAAGTAACTTAAGCCTACTCATCTAGGAAGTGGTTCAGCTGAGATTCAAATCTGCCTGTTTCCCGTAGATGTAAACGTATATACACCTGAGCTGAGAGACCAGGGTATAAAGACCAGCAGAATGTCATCTGTGATGCTGAAACACTCAATTCCAGATCACCTCAAGATTTTAGGACTGTTTAAGTGTATAATTAATTTGAGATATGTGTGCAGGGTCCATCTCTCAATGGGGATGGAGTGGCTAGCTGTAGATATTTAGAGAACTTCCAGGAAAGGAAGTCAGGACACGCAATCTAAATTTTGTCAGATCTCAGCTTTCCTTTCCAATAGTTCATTTTCTTTTTTCTTCAGGTTATCTTCCTTTGCCTAAGATCTGGACTCCAAACAATATGGAAAACATAATAAGAAAAAGAGTTTTGCCTCTGGCCATCAGTCCAGAGATATCCTCTTTACCAGCTTTTTTTGTGTTAGAAACCTACCATAAAATATTCATTGCTTTTAATC
This sequence comes from Catagonus wagneri, assembly GCA_004024745.2. Classification (NCBI taxonomy): domain Eukaryota; kingdom Metazoa; phylum Chordata; class Mammalia; order Artiodactyla; family Tayassuidae; genus Catagonus; species Catagonus wagneri. Next base: position 2,661,653 of record PVHT020000286.1, on the reverse strand, counting down.
CTGAAGTACTTTTATTCTATAAAATGTCTTCTACAAAATTGGACATGTCTCTTGGAGAGAAATATTTAAGTTCTTAGCAGTTAAACTCATAGCGGTTGTTTTTTTAAAGAAAATTTAGATTAAATATCTTCAAGAACTGAAGGACACAGAATATTTTTCAGACAAAAAGGAAAAATCAACAAGTAGAGAGTGCCATAGAAAATATAATTGGAGGCTGTTACATATACCGCCCCATTTATTTTTCCTGAAGTTTGGTTCTGTCCTTGAGTCATACGTCATTTTATTTCTCTTTCTTCCCCTCTCTTCTATTCCCACCAGTGTTCTTCATGCAATTCATCCTCTTTCTAGAACCTAAAACAGAATATGGAGGTATTAAAAATGATTGATGAGACAAGACAGGAGAAACAAATACTGGAGATGTGAGGGATGTTATTATATTTTGAGTTTAAAAACTCTTAATTTCTAACCATAAGGTAGAGTTGGTTAAGAAGATGGATGATGAAGCCATGTTTCAGATCCAAGTATTGTCACTTATCATCTGTGTGGCCTTGGATATATTACCTTCATATCTTCTCTGAGCTTTGAATTTCTTATCTTGGAGCAAAACCTAACTTCCCAGACCTTTCGGTTCCTTGCACACTTTCCGACTTGCATAGGCAGTTACTCTTCCATGTTTATATTTGACCTTTTCTGCAAGTGGAAGCTCCTGAATACAGGGGCACAGAAAAATTTGATTTGTGGCAAAGATGACTGAAAAAGATAAGGTTCTAAAGAAATGCCATGAAGTCAAACATCCTCTTCTTTCTTTGTAGAATTAAGATAAGTTTGATTTTTATAGCTTTTGATCTAAAACAACTTTTGTGAAGATTAAGTTCATTTAGGTTTTTTTAAAGTATTTTAGCAGGATCTACTGCAGGGATTTTGTTGTTGTTATATTTGCTTACTTTTAAATTAACCCTTTCAGGAGTTCCTGTCGTGGCGCAGTGGTTAACGAATCCGACTAGGAACCATGAGGTTGCAGGTTCGATCCCTGCCCTTGCTCAGTGGGTTAACGGTCGGGTGTTGCCGTGAGCTGTGGTGTAGGTTGCAGACGCGGCTCGGATCCTGCGTTGCTGTGGCTGCGGCGCAGGCCAGTGGCCACAGCTCCGATTAGACCCCTAGCCTGAGAACCTCCACATGCCGCGGGTGCGGCCATAAACCCGCGGCCATAAAATGACAAAAGGCAAAAAATAAATAAATAAATAAATAAAAATAAATTAACCCTTTCAAACTCTGAATACTTAAGACTTTAGAGAGAAAACACATTTTTCAATTGTTTGCTTTTTTGTAAAGTTTGAATTGTGTAGAACGTCAATAAAACTCTTCTACAAAAAAAAACAATTTAAGGTAGTGGTCAGAATTAGTGAGGCAATTAAAACAGTGACTGCTTTATAGTAAGTGTTCAATATAAGGCAGCTGATAATAAAGTGCTAGTATAATAAAACTAAGACAACTAATTTCAGATTTAATTTTGGGGTGGAGGTTTTGTCCACAAATGGATCAAATAAACTAACATATGAAGAGGATTATAAACTCCCTTAATTCGAAATTTCACTTTAACCTATTAGGATCATGACTAAACCCTAAAAAATTTTTTTTGCCTTATCTAGGGTTGCACCTGGGGTCTAGGCTAGGGGTCTAACATGAGCTGTAGCTTCCAGCCTTTGCCACAGCCACAGCAACATGGGATCCAAGCCGCATCTGCAACCTACACCACAGCTCATGGCAACATCAGATCCTTAACCCACTGAGCAAGGCCAGGGATCAAACCTGCAATCTCATGGTTCCTAGTCGGATTCATTAACCACTGAGCCATGACGGGAACCCCAAGAAATTTTTTTTAATTGAAAAGCAGAGACAAGTATCTCAATAAGTTTGTATCCCAAGAAATGAAAACCATGTACTCAACTCATAAGGCCATAGGCTATTAATCAACTTAAATTATCTTACTATAGCAAATTCAAAAGAAGCAGTCCATTTTCCATGGCTGCTAGTGACAATATTTAGCAATTAAGACTGGCCCCTAAACAGCAAACTATGAGAAGGAGGAAAGAAAATTTAAAAACTGAAAAATATGCTATCAGAATCAGAGAACTATTCTTTACAAGGAGATAACCAAGAATGAGTTTCCAGGAAATTCTCTGGTTTATCTAAAGAGTTGGGCCAAGCCAGGAGAACAAATAACAATGATAATTATGATGATGATGATGACCATGATAGCTAATAACCACTATTATCCTTTAAATTGTTGATGTGTCATTAACACCCACAACCATCTATTGTGGGAGCTATTATTGTCCTCATGTTGAAAATGAGAAAACCAAGACTTGGAATGAAGCATTTTGCACAAAGTAACGCAGAATGTGTCGGAATTAGAACTCAAATCTGGTAGATCAAACTTTAAGGACAAGCCTCTTTTTTATGTTTTCAACTCCTTTTATTTATTTATTTTTATTTTATTGAAATATAGTTGACTTATAATGTGTTAGTTTCAGGTGTACAACAAAGTCAATCAGTTACTCATATACATATATCCATTCTTTCTCAGATTCTTTTCCCATACACTTTATTACAGAATATTGAATGGATTTCCCTGTGCTATTAAGTAGTCCTGCTAGTTATAATATGTTAGTATAATATAAATATATGTGTATGTGTTAATTCTAAACTCTTTAAACTCTTTAAATTGTTTCCTTGTGAAAACAATATGAGAGAAATCTGTAAAAATTGTTTAGAAAGTATGAAAATGGCCTCCCCAGAAGATGAGGTAGCAGAGGATGGTAAGCTTCCACCTTTGGACCTAATGATCTCCAAAACCATTAAAATTTGAGTCCAACATTACACTCTTCAGTTAACTCTTCCTACAAGCAAATACTCTTCTTACTTTAGAGACCTGGGTCTGCCTGCCTAGCCATGTTTGACCCTGTTGTATACTAATTAGCATTTGACACAGACTCTGAAATATGCAGTCTATGATACGAGCATAAAGGCTAATGTCTCTTGCCACTTTTCTGGGTTAATTTTGGAAGGACCAAATATTATCAGCTTCAAAATTATAGTCAGGGATTGACCTTTGCACTAATTCTACTTATGGATAAAACTCAGTCATTAGCAGAGAGGGTTTTATTTTGTTTTGTTTTAGAATCTTGCTCTATGAACTAAGAGACTTGCATTCAATTTCTGCATAATATTTTTAAGGGTGTTTCAGATATTTGACACTGTTTTCAAGTTGTCAGTCACGGTTTTATTAGAGATTTTGAAGGTACTGTGTATTCCAACATGGTCATAATCACAAAGCACACTGTGAGAGAGTTGTCCCTGGACACAGGAGGATTTACATGTGTCTAACATGGATGTCATGGGAATGAGGGCTGAGATTATGATACCATTGAGACTCATGGTCAGAAACTGTTTTGTAAATTTATTCCTCTTATAGTTATATGAGGTTTCATTTGGGTTTATTTAATTGCAGCCAGGAAAAAAAGAAAATTTAGAGGATTAGGTATATATTGATGATATGACTTTGAAGGTACAGAGTAAGTGATGGTGGGTGTTTTGTAAAAGAATTTTCCCAAATAAGGTTGAAAGGCTTGTAAATGATAACAGATAAGCATGAAGTATGAAAAAATACCCAGCCAATTCTCCATAATAGAGGGTAGGTTAACCCAAATTCTAAGCCAGCTTCTTTTAATTACCTAGAGGAAAAAAATCAAAATACAAGTAGTGGCACTGCCACTTTTTTAATGTTAAAGATCTTCCTAGAATCTCTACCCTTTTGCAAAATAAACAAAAGAAAACGGAAGTGGCTCTGCCTCAAGACAAATGATGCATGGAGCACAGGCTGTCAGTAGAGCTTATGGTTTTAAGAAAGCATATAGTTTGGGATGTGGGCAGATCAGGGGTTCTCCCTCCCCAGCTCCACATGGTCACTATCAACATTTTGACCATGCTCTTCTCATCCTATCTTTCTTCCCTGGGGACTTGTCTTTCTTGTTTCTCTTGTGCCTTACTCTTCCTGATTATCCGGTGTCTGTCTCTCCCCTGCCAGGTTCTCATAGCTTTTGACACTGCTTTCTGCCTAAAGTCATACTGAGCCAATAGCTACCTCAGCACACCCCTTAATAAGGCCATGACCATCAGAGGTAAAAGGCCTCTCTCCACCCACCAGTTCCTCCAACCAGGAAGCATGCACAAGCCCTTGGGCCAATCTTGCCCACCAGAGAGCAGACTCTGGAAGCAAGAGGAACTAAAACCCTTCAGCCTATAGAAAGGAGGCCACAAACATAGAAAGTTAGACAAGATGAGATGACAGAGAAATATATTTCAGACAAAGGGACATGATAAAAACCCACAAAACATCTTAATGAAGAGGATATAAGCAATCTACCCAAAAATGAATGCAGAATAATGACGATAAGGATGATGTCAAAAAAGAATGGATATATAAATCAAGAATTTACAAGAATTGTTTAACAAAGAGATGGAAGATATAAATAACAAGCAAACAAAGATGAATAATACTATATCTTAAGTGAAAAATATACTCAAAGAAATCAACAGCAGAATAACTTGAGGCAAAAGAACAAATTAGTGAGGTGGAAGACAAAAATAGTGGAAATCATTTCCATAGAAAAGAACAAAAAAATTGAAAACAAATGAGGACCACCATCTCAGAGACTTCTGGGACAATATCAAACATACCAACATTGTAGAGGTCCTGAAAGGAGAAGAGAGAAATGATCAGAGAAAATATTTAAAAATGATTCCCTAACATGGGAAAGGAAACACAAGTCAAGGAAGCACAGAGTTCCATAAAAGATAAACCCAATGAAGAACAATTTGAGACATGTATTATTCAAACAGACAAAAACTGAATTCAAAGAAAATATATTAAAAGGAAGTATGGAAAAACAACAAATAACATACAAGGGAACCCCCATGAGTTTAGCTGATTTTTCAGTAGAAACACTCCCTTCAGTAGACAGAAGGGAGCAGCAATACATATTTAAAGTGATGAAAGAGGAAAACCTACGACCAAGAATACACTACCCAGCATCAGATTTGATGGCGAAATCAAAACATTTACAACCAAAATATAGCTAAAAGATTTCAGCACCTCCAAACCACCTTTACAACAAATGCTAAAGGAAATTCTCTAAGTTGAAACATAAAACAAAAGTAGGAAATTATCCACAGACAAATATGATCTAAACCAGTAATTGCATATATTGAAAGTAAAAGACCAGGAAATTAAAACATTTTTGTGATAGGCTGTCCCTCAGCTACCAAAAAATACATTAACTCTTCAACTGGATATATTTGTCACTTCCACACTTACAATGTGATATTGTGCTATTGAAGAGTTGACACCCTCAATATTATCCTCTCTGTAGCCTCAACCAGACATCTCCACCTGTGCTTTATTCCTAACCCATATATAGAGAAAGCAGTGCTTACCCTGCCTACCTCAGTTTATCTCCAAGGTATATCAGAGAATCCAAATTTGTATAGAAATTCATGTGCATTTTACTTCATCTACTCAACAATATTTATGAAGAGCTTATCACGTGAAAATGATTACAAAGTAGAAAAATACAAATATTTTGAATTTTCAGCTTAATGTGAGACTGGGAAGAACGTCTACCATACCAGTTTTTTAAATATTTTTGTCCCAATATGAAATGAACTGTTGATAAAAGATCTGAAATTTTCTTTTTTACACATTATAGATACCACATTCACATATGAATGAGCAAGAATAATTATTCTTATTTCTCAAACCAATGTAAAAAGATAGATAGTGAGGGGGAAGTAAGTGCAAAGCAATATGATTTTTCAATGGGGAAAATAATCACTTGGCTCCCCACAGAAAATAAAACCCTGCAATCAGAGCATTCCATTCTACTGCCACCCTAAGTCTACTAATCCAGACTGCTAACGATCCCAGGGCTGGGCATGCCACCAATGAATGAATGCTCTGAAAGTTCCATAGAGATAAATGCATCTTGAAATTAAAGGTTTAACATAGTATGTTCAACTGAATACTAAAAATAATGAACTTCCTTGAGTCATTGTGATAAAAAAGGTATTCCTCTTTGCCACTGACATTAGTCCTGCAGAAGATTGTACATGCAAAGAGAAGCTCAGAGATTTCTTACTCCATACATTTTAGTCACACTGGCCTAGTCTTAACATTAGTGTCTCATACAGAGGCCAAATTATCCCATTAGCTATTTGCTGATGCTGCCAATCAATTTCCACACCCTGTTCCAAAAACAGTGGGCAAGAGAAACACAAATATTCAAGAGAAGACAATGAGTAAACATAGTGGTGGTAGTCAAGATTACCTGTTGGTTCCAAGAGGGCAATAGAAATTCCTCAGGTAAAATTCATTCTATGATGCAAACATCACTCTGATACCAAAAACAGACAAAGATACCACAAAAGAAGAAAATTACAGGATAATTTCACTGATGAATATAGATGCAAAAATCCTCAACAAAATACTAGCAATCCAAATCCAACAATACATTAAAAGTACTGCACATCATGATCAAGTGGGATTTATCCCTGAGATGCAAGGATTCTTCAGTATCCAATAATCAATCAGTGTGATACACCCTATTAACAAACTGAAGAATAAAAACCATATGATCCTCTCAACAGACACAGAAAAAGCCTTTGACAAAAATCCAACACCCATTTCTGATAAAAACCCTTCAGAAAATAGGCATAGGGGAACCTACCTCAACATAATAAAGGCCATATATGAAAAACCCAGAGCTAAACATCATTCTCAATGGTGAAAAGCTCAAAGAATTCCCTCTGAGATCAAGAACAAGACAAGGATGTCTACTCTCACCACTAATATTCAACATAGATTTGGAAGTCTTAACCACAGCAATCACAGAAGTATAAGAAATAATAGAAATCCAAATTGGAAAGGAAGAAGTAAAACTATCACTGTTTGCAGAAGACATGATACTATACCTAGAGAATCCTAAAGAATGCCAGAAAACTGTTTAGAGCTCATCAATGAATTTGGCAAAGTCACAGGATACAAAATTAATAGACAGAAATCAACTGTATTTCTATACACTAAAAATGAAAGATCAGAAATAGAAATTAGGGAAGCAATCCCGTTTATCATCGCATTAAAAAGAATAAAATACTTAGGCATAAACCTACCTAAAGAGACAAAAGACCTGTACTCCGAAAACTATAAGATGATGATGAGCATAATCAAGGATGACACAAAAAGATAGAGACATACCATGCCCTTGGATTGGAAGAGTCAATAGTATCAAAATGGCTATACTACCCATGGCAATCTACAGATTAAATGCAATCCTTATCAAATTACCAAGGACATTTTTCACAGAACTAGAAAAAAATATTTTAAAGTTTGTTTGGAAGCATAAAAGACCCAGAAGAGCCAAAGACATCCTGAAAAAGGATAATGGAGCTGGAGGAATCAGGCTCCCTGACTTCAGATTATACTACAAAGCTACAGTCATCAAAACCATATGGTACTGACACAAAGACAGAAATGCAGATCAGTGGAAAAGGACAGAAAGCCCAGAATTAAACCCACTCACCTATAGACAAGTAATCTATGACAAAAGGAGGCAAGAATATACAATGGAGAAAAGACAGCCTGTTCAATAACTGGCACTGGGAAAACTGGACAGCCACATGTAAAAGAATGAAATTAGAATACTGCCTAGCAATGTGCACAAAAATAAAATCAAAATGGATTAAAGACCTAGATGTAAGTCAGATGCTATAAAACTCTTAGAGGAAAACATAGGCCAAACACTTTCTGACATAAATGATATCTATATCTTCTCAGATCCATCTGTCAGAGTAATGACAATAAAAAGAAAAATAAATAAATGAGACTTATTTAAACTTAAAAGTTTCTGCACAGCAAAGGAAACCCTAAACAAAATGAAAAGACAACCCACTGAATGGGAGAAAATATTTGCAAATGAGTCAACTGTCAAGGGATTAATCTCCAAAATTTATAAACTCCTCCTACTGCTCAATACCAAAAAAACAAACAACCCCATCAAAAAATGGGCAGATATAAACAGACAATTCTCCAAAGAAGACAGATGGCAAAAAAATATGAAAAGATGTTCAACATCACTCTTTATTAGAGAAATGCAAATCAAAACCTCTATGAGGTACCACCTTACACCAGCCAGAATGGCTATTATCAAAAAGTCTACAAACATTAAGTGCTGGAGAGGGTGTGGAGGAAAAGGAACCCTATTACACTGTTGGTGGGAATATTAACTGGTGCAACTGCTGTGGAAAACAGTATGGAGATTCCTCAGAAAACTAAAAGTATACTTACCATTTGATCCAGCAATCTCATCATGGGCATCTATCCAGAGAAAACCATAACTTGAAAAGACATATGTACTCCAATGTTCATTGCAGCATTCTATACAATAGCCAAGACATGGAAACAACCTAAATGTCCATCAACAGAGGGGTGGATAAAGAATGTGTGGTACATATACACAATGCAATATTACTCAGCCGTTAAAAGTAAGGAAATAACAGCATTTGCAGCAACATGGATGGACCTAGAAATAATCATGCTAAATGAAGTCAGTCAGATGGTGAGACATCAACATTAAATGCTATCACTTACATATGGAATCTAAAAAAAGAGCACAATGAACATCTTTGCAGAACAGATGTTGACTCACAGACTTTGAAAACTATAGTTTTCAAATGAGACAAGTTGGGGGGTGGGGAGATGCACTCATGGTTTAGGATGGAAATGTTATAAAAATTTGATTGTAGTGATTGTTGTACACCTATAAACGTAATAAAATTCAATAAGTAATTTAAAAAAAGAAATTCCTCAGGTAAACATTTTAATGAACTTTTCACAGAGAGCAAGGAATGACAACAGTGATATCTGAGAGACACTGTAGCTGGATTTTGGATTTGAGTTACTCTGAATGAGTGCCAGGTGAAGGCCTTGTTAGAACTGAAATAAGTATATGTCACCAAATGCATAGAATTTCTTTCCTGTAACAATTAAAATCAAGGCAGTTGGGAGTTTCAAAGTGTACAGAATAATATAAAGAATATACTTGCTGAATTAATTTATGCTCTAGAGCCTGTGTTGTCAAAAGGAAGTCTGAGGAGTTCCAGTCGTGGCTCAGTGGTTAACGGATCCGACTACGAACCATGAGGTTGTGAGTTTGATCCCTGGCCTTGCTCAGTGGGTTAAGGATTCGGCGTTGCCGTGAGCTGTGGTGTAGGTTGCAGACGCGGCTCGGATCCCGCGTTGCTGTGGCTGTGGCGAAGGCCGGCAGCTACAGCTCCTGTTAGATCCCTACCCTGGGAACCTCCATATGCCATGGGTGAGGCCCTAGAAAAGGCAAAAAGACAAAAAAAAAAAAAGGAAGTCTGAGAGGGAAGTTTGAAACATCCTGTAGTTCAGTCAGAAATTCCAAATACCAAATCTTGACTTTGGAAATCTGCTTCCTGGGATGTCTTCATTTTCTGAGCTTCACAATCCATAGGCATTGAAGTGTACTTACTAATATGTGAGTAAAACCTTCAGTGAAGTTGGAGTACATGTAGAATTTAAGTGTGGCTGACAATGTGGTTTCACTCCATCTTTCAATAAAACTATGGCCACTTCTTCTCCCCACCTAAACTGTTAAAATATTAGCATCACATTGTGGTTTTGTGGTCTTCCAGACTTTAATTTAAACTCCCACTCAATCATTTAAGTTTTTCTGAACCAGGACCTCTCATCAAATTTATTGATCAAGCAAGGTAATATCAGTTTCTCTCTCCCTGGATTTTTACAAGGACTTAGTTAGCTAGTATATGTAACGTGCTTGGTAAAGTGCTTGGCATAAAGTGCTTAATAATATTGTCATTACCTCCAGTAGTATTCATAATAATTTTTGTGTTATCATCCTGTAAGGAACTTAGGGCTATATAAAAAACTATAAACTCCACCACTTCTAAGATTCTTTTCTCTTCATCTACTTATTACATAAGGATAGATAGCTTTAAAATATTTTAGCTATTCAATAAAATATACTAAAATGAAATATATCTTTCTGGAGCAAGAAGAACACTAAAAATATTTTCAAACAAGTATATGCAAACCAATTCCAACATTTGTGATGTGATAAATAATAATACCTCTTGACATTTTTTTTATATCCTAAATCATTTTAAACTGTGCGTTTTGCTTACAGAGTAGGTAAAATCTTCTCTCAAAAATTTCTCTCATGAAAGATTCTTCCCTGGAACTCCTTATTTTCGAAGTGTGAAACTATCCACATTAAACCCAGCTCCCTTAAAAATAAAATGAGTTTATCCTTTAGGTCTCCAGAGAAACACAGGAATAGAAGTGACTTTGTATAAAATGTCAGGCATGATCTCTGATGCTACAAGGATAAGGGGTAATGATATAGAGACATAGATAATACTCTAATGACCCACTCTACATGCATGTTCAGGAAGTTCTCAGGCCCATTCGTATGCATATCAGCAAGGTACCATTCATACATTGCTACCTACAACAACTTTGCAAAACAAAACCAAACAAAAAACGTCCCAGCCCCAAACTCCTGAGATCTGCTCTATGATTTTACATTCAATTAGAATAAATATAGCTGGAATAACCTGGGAAGGAGAAGGGGGAGTGGTTAATTGAATTTTCTGTTTTAACTAAGGTTTAACTAGAAAATATTTTTGTTTTTATTTTTATTTTTTGTTTAAAATGTATAAGCATGCTTTCTTCCCTTAGGAGTTATAATATTACCCAACAACTTTTTGCCTTTTTGGTAAAGTAATAGAGGAGGACAAGTTATCCCTAAAGTCCCTTCCATTTTTAGGTCTGTGAATCTTACATCAATAGATACTGTAAAAGGGTGAGAGGAACACCGACATGTACTTTACAAGACCATTAGAACTAATGTTTCCACTGACAGTTTATGTAAAATGCTATCTTGACAAGTTCCCTACAACTGGGATGACAGAATAATAGTTGGCAAAACTTCAGATATGAATCAGCAGGGGCATACAGAAAGTCAGAATACTCTTAGAATTCTTGGTTTGCTGGGCATCAAAAAATGCCATCTCAGAACTGTCAATATCAGAGATTTCCTCTCAGGCTCCTACTCCATAGATCAACAGAAACCCTTTAATGCCTTTGCTTTGAATTCAAAAGGATAGAATGAGTTATTCAATGTATAATTATCTGATTAGCAGGAACCTGAAACCAAAGAGGAAGCCTATCAACAATTTAGATTTAATTTCTAACCTAACAACCCACTTATTCAGTTGTTAATTCCATCTTAACAAAGTTAGCCAGCAGGTGTCTAAGAGGTGGATACATTTCATGGCTGTTTTGATTCTGGAAGGGAATGGGGAAGTAAAGAAAAAGGTTTGGAACTGATCCTTGTTGACTCTGTCCTGAAATACTGGAAGTTTACTTTGAAACTCACCATTCCTTGGATACTTGTCATGGTTCATAAAAGAGATTGATAGTTCCATTATCTCTGAGATTGCTTGTGTGTAATTTCTATTAGTGTGAGCAGGACTTGAAGCTACACAACAATTTGAAAATATAGTTTTCTGTTTTTCTCTAAAGAGTGATATTGAAAAACTTTCAGGTAGAAAATAAGGTCAATATACCCATCTAAAGTATTGGCAAATGGTTCTCTACCATAGATTCAGAATGCTCATGCTAGGAAGAGAATTGGAAGCAACCAAGTACAACTCAATTTATAGATGAGGAGACAGAGTCATAGAAAAGATACCACATTTGCTCAAATCCATGGAACTAAGTGCTGCATCCAGCACTGCAGGGCAACAGGGAATCCTGGAAGAGGCACGGTGGACTATAATAAAACACACAAGACTCTTTTAGATTTAGAAAGTGGGGGACCAGGAGATACTCTTTTCTGCAGAACAAAAGTCACTTAGGTTTCAGCCCACACGACAAACATGACGAGTTTACTGTGGAAGGTGACAAGATTAGTGGGCAGGAATAGGTAAAAGCAATAACAAGGTTATCTTCTTAGTGATGTCAGAGAGTGTATCCTTAAGACATAATGCAGTTGTTTATATAATAACATCGTTAATGCATTAAGTCCTTTATCTTGTCTTTGAAGGAGATTCTGTACTTTAGAACTCTGCCTCCACAGATATTTGCCTTCTGCAGAGTTCCGCTCTTCCATGGTCTCCAACAACTAGGTATATGTGGGAATTTGTTACTATATTCCAGGACATACTTCTTTCCCAGTGTTTTGTATCTTTACGTAATATGTGAATCCACTAGAAATTTAAGAATCTAATCACATAACTCCAAACAAAAAAGTGCAGTATGGGTCTTGTAAAAATTTAAAAGCTGATTCTAAAATATACAGAGAAATGCAAATGATGGTTACACCATATTAAAGAATGACAGTGAAAGATACACACCATCAAATATAGGATCTATTGGAGTCTCTGCTGTGGCACGACAAGTTAAGGATCTCTGTGGCAGTTTGGGTTCAATCCTCCACCTGGCACTGTGGGTTAAGAATCTGCTGTTGTCTCAGCTATGATATAGGTCACACTTGTGTCTAAATTTGATCCCTATCCTGGGAGCTTCCATATGCTGTGGGTGTGGCTGAAAAACAAACATAAAATCTATATAGGATCTTCAAAAATACTAAAGTAATTAAAACACTGTGGCATTAGAGCAAGGCTAATGGACTAATGTTATACAGTAAAATTCCACAAACTATATATACACAGTCACTTGATTTATGTTGAAGATGACTTTAATGTAATCAGTAAAATATTTGTTTAGTATTGAGATGATTTTAGTTGCACAGGCAGTTGTAAGAAATAATACAGATATATTTTATGTCTACTAAGTTTCTTCTGATGCTAACATACTGAAAACAATATTATAAAGTCACATCCGGGACACTGAGTTTAATATAGTCAAGATATAGATGACTACAGAGGTCTCTCCTTTTGCCTTTTTGTGGCCACATACACTTCCTTCTTTCCCTATTCCTCTTTGTTAATTGTTGGCAACCACTAATCTGTTCAACATTCCTGTACATTTGTCACGTCAGTAATGTTATAGCAAAGAATCATGTACTTTAAAAACTTCTGAAATTAGTTGTTTTCATTTAGTATAATTTTCTGGAGGTTCATCTAATTTATCACATATATTAATTCTTTTCTTTTCATTGCTAAGTAGTGTTCACAGTATGGATGAACCACAACTTTTTTACCCAATCACTTGCTTAAGGATATTTGGAACATTTCTAATTTTGGAAAAAGTAATAGTACTTTAGTGGGGATGGAGAAACATGGACTTTAGTTTTGTTTTAGAATTCCAGCCAACAGGATTGGCAAATGCATTAGTTGTGGGAGGTGAGGGGAGAAATGATAACTGTTAGTTTTTTGATCACCTGAGAGAGGAGCGGCCTTTGATTTGTAGAGTCGGTGCTGCCTCTAACTGAATAGTAAAGACAGTGAATGAGTACCACTGGAAACAATCAAGCCTGGGGACATTTAGAGCTGTGGATTAATACATATAGCCAGAGATAATAATACTTATATTACAGGTATATGAGGATTAGCAGTGATACATGTAAATTTTTTGGCAGTGTTTAGATCACGGTAGGCACTCTGAATGGTGGTCCAAATTATCATTTCCACTAACATGTGCTACCTAAACAGTTTTCCCTTATCGGCAGGCACATTTACTTGGGACCGCATAACACCACATCATCCACTTAAAGGGAATATTTGGTCAGAAGTGTATAATGTTGTATTTAGTAATAATAAAATCATAATGATTTCACCTTTGTTTATTAGCTAACTCAAATATGTTCATTTTTTCCTCTCCTGAATTAAATTGGACTAATAAAAACATGGACTCATCAAAATACATACATAAATATTAAGTAAACAACAAAATTAACACCAAGACTAGTAAATTGGCATTTACATATATACCAAAGTCACCTATATAAGAGCAGAGAAGTTTCTTTCACATTGTGTGCTCAGTAGACCCATTAAACCCTGGTCCTCCATACCTGGGTTGTATTCCTTCCTTATCCCATTGATTTTTCTGAGTATTAGCTTTTAGTAACCACATTCTTTTCAGTTGTTTCACATCTGCTACAAAGCATTCCGATGTTGGGCTAGTGCTCAAAAGAAATGAAGTGGGCAATTTTGAATGTTGAAGTGCATCAAAACCAGGTTGTGTATGGCTGAAGTTTTGCTGGATCTTTGGTCTCCTGTTTCATGATAATCATGATTTATTTCCAGGTATTCTGAATGATTCCACTGCAGAACTTGGGGGAAGCACTTAATTTTTTGTCATCTGGACAGAAGTTTTAATTCTGAGGTTTTTTTTTTTTTTGCCTTTACCCTCCCTTTATTATCACCCTATATCCTACTTCCTTAGCTTGTTAAAATTTTGCTTTTGAAATGGAGGTCGGGGCATGGTTAAATCATTTGGAGAAAAGCACATTCTCTTTGCCCTAGAAAAATGTAGCTCTCTACAAGGAGGGGGGATCTCTCCAGAGAATATGTCTTTGAATTCCAGAGGGTTGCATGTTTGAAATGTTAATAAAATTTTATGTTTGAAAATTTTACCTGAAAAACATCTCTAAAATATGTGCCTGTCAAATATCCTAACCCCCAGGGACAGTCATCCCTTCACATCAAAGGCAGCTTCTTTCCCAGAGACAGCCATCTGCAGTGGGAGAACTGGGACCTTCTGTTACATGGAGGCAAAGCTCAAAGTATTCATTTATTGTAAACTCTCAATTATCCATACTTCTTGGAAAGAGAAGACATAGAGAGAACAGTAAAAAAAAAACACTTTCTAGAAAGAAATTTCATAAGATATTTGTACTTTATGATCTTAAGAATGTCAATCTCTGGTTTAGATAAATCAAAATATATAATTCACCCTCTGTGCTTATACAGCCCTAGTTGTCATAAAAATGCAATGCCTATCAAAATGGAGAGAAGCTAGTCTGTAGAAAATAGCTATGTTATCTTAAATAATGATGGTAAAATAGAGCAATGATTTTCAAAGCTTAACTGTCATGGCATTAGTATGAACTAGAGACATGTGATACTAGTGTTTCTCTTCAGGCAACACATACCAAAACCACTTCACCAGAATAAAGACTATAGCCTATTTTTGTTATCAGCCCTTCTTTTTCTGTAGCTCTACTCAACTGGATTCCTGCTGCTCTTTATTAGTCCAGATGTTCAGTTCTTCCTACAACTATTTCACATGGATTCTTGTGGCAATAAACTTTTGTAAGTCTATATTTCTTGCCACCAAAACAGACTAAAAGTCAGATGAGCTTTTTTCTTTGCAGTAATTTATAAAATATCTTGTCCGTATGTGTGAGAGAGAGAGGGGGGAGAGTGATCGATGTTGTGGAAAAAAAAATTAGAAGCCTATCTCAAAACTGATAAGGTGTATGATATTCTGGGAAGATATCTTGGTGGATCTTTTCCCGCTTTTCTCAATTTTTGTAGGGTCAAATTCAAGTTGGAAGTAATTTAGCTGTAGGAAACACTTTTATGTCAAGGACATAAGAAGGCAGAAGGGTCGAGTAAATTTGTCTGGAGGGTTTGAGAATATTGTTCTTAATCTCTTTGTTCAGCCCTAAGCCTATAAAATAGGACATTTTCCAATACTTCTTACCCTTTGGGGTAAGTAATAGAGGTAAACTACTGTTGTCACTCTTTCTTTTATGCGAGAAGAATCAAGTTTTGAGCTGGTAAGACGAGTGAGACAGCTTGAGGCTGATACTGAATTTTCTGGGTTTCTCTGTTGGGTTACACCAAATGTCAAAGGGTATAGATCACATATTTTCTTCTTGCCTGGCCTCTTCTACTCATGTTATTAGGTGGGCATTGGAGGGACCAGGAAGCTGCCTTATCTGCAAAGTCAACTCTCCCTCTTGTGATCCTAAGGACTGGACTAGGAATATGGGGTGAGAGAAAGTAGGATACCCACATGCTGTAGCCTCAGGTCCAAACCATGCTCCCCGATCTGGTTTTATAAGCAAAGATTCATAACAATTGTGACCTTCTGCTTTGTGTCTATGTCTCAGTTTCTTCTAGATCCAAATGAAAACAATAATCTTACTAAAAATCCCATTTCAAGGTTTTTGAAATGGTGGAATTGGGCTGGCAAATACTGAAAGAAAAGCACATAGTTAACTGTTCCACTTTGTGGGCATTTAAGATTCTGTAAAACAGCTCAGAGGATATGCCTCAGAATATTATCTATAGACCTTTAGGAGAAATTAAGATCCTTGACTTTGTTTAATAGTTAAATTATTATTATTTTGTCTTGCTTGACTGGTTTCCTTTCTTTCTGCATTTCCTCACTTCTCTGATTAAATATATTCTTTGGAACTTGGGAAAGGCCTACGGAGCTAAAGATTTTTCTACAGATAAGAGGCAGGCAGGGAGTTCCCTTCGTGGCTCAGTGGTTAACGAATCTGACTAAGAACCATGAGGTTGTGGGTTTGATCCCTGGCCTTGCTCAGTGGGTTAAGGATCCGGCGTTGCCGTGAGCTGTGGTGTAGGTCGCAGACACAGCTGGGATCCTGCATTGCTGTGGCTGTGGCAAAGGCCAGCAGCTACATCTCCTGTTAGACCCCTAGCCTGGGAACCTCCATATACCGTGGTCACGGCTCTACATAAAGGCAAAAAAAAAAAAAAAAAGGCAGGCAGAAGACATGGTGGGGGACATCTGTTCTGGGAAGGCCCCATAGGGTCCTGCTCAGTTAGAATTTGAGTAAAACTAGACTGGAGCCTCAAAATCCAAACTGGGTATCTAACAGTTGATATCTGTCTGAGACATATGAACATGAATACAGACGAAATAATTGTAGCTAAGAGTTAAGCTTAAGACAGCAGCAATGTTAAGTCACAGCCTAGAGGTGTGTAGAGAAGTGAAGGGGAGATGAAGGAACACTCAAGACTGAAGGAAATGAAACCCACATGAGTATTTTCCCCAGTGGTTCATAGTATAATCAATCTAGTGGTTTAAGTTTGGTTTCAAGTTTTCTGTGATTTCTCTTTCTAAGCATCAGTCTTTATTTGCTTTCTTTGTATTCCGTTTTATTAAAGGTACTTATTAACACCAAGTATCTTAAACAACACCGAATATCTTTGTTATTTTAGATAGAACAAGAATACATTGTTAGGTTCTAATACATTGGTAAAATTGTAGTTTGCTTTTGGAAATCCCATACGGCCAAACCAAAAGTGATGTCTGATTTTTTTTTTTTATAATTTGTGTGTTCACTTTTTTCTGCTTGTGAGCAAGAATGAAAGTCAGAAAGCAATATTTTTCTAAAACAACCCGAGGAAAGAAATATCTGTATACAAATTATTGACTGCTTGGCCCATTGTGGGCTTGTTACCCGATTGACAGTTTGTCCAAGATCACAAATTAATGCTGTTGTAGTCTAGGAAAAATGTGATATTCATTCAGTGCTGAGCAAATCCATATATTAAAGCCAAACATTGATAAATAATGTAGGCCAATAACCCCCCAAAAAAGGCATATTTCCATATTCCCTGGAAGGGTGACAGCATGCTACTGTTTTTAATAGCTCTCTCTATTGCCATCTCATATGTGTGAATGATGTTTCAGTGGTTAAGACCCTGATTTATTAATTAGAATGCAGTTTTCAGTGTGCTAATGTTACCCTGAGTTGAATGATAAGCACATATTTTAAATATGAGGTTTGGCAAATGCACAATATTTTAAGTTGAACTGGAATATGTAAAGGATGAAAATCTCTCAAAGGTATAGAGGATTTGGATCACTTCCCTGTGTACTGGCAGTTTAAAAACAAAATTAGCATTTGTTTTATCAAGGATGAAACAGAGCTGGGTATTACTTTAAAAGCAATTTTTTTTTTTTTTTTGCATGGAGAACTTTTCTCCCCTTAGGTCCTCTAAGCAAAACTCAGATATTTTAAAAGATGTTGCTTTTTCTATATTGTATCTCTGCAATAAGAGCATGCAAGTATATACTTTTACATAGACAAACAACTTTTTCTTTTCAAAGGTAAAACTACTTGTTGATTCTTTTTTAATTGACTTTTTTAAATTTGAGAAAATCCTCTGTATAGGCTGAAAAGGCAATTACTTTAATTTTGTATGTTTTTTTAAACATAGTTACTTCAAGGCCAAAGTTCACAGCCACTTTCCACTTGTTTTGCATGGTTTCCCAATATTAACATCAGTCTCTCGATTTGTAGACATAATGCTCATATTCAAAAATGGGGGGAAAAACCTATAAGATGGTAGGTTATCCTTATTACCATGAACCAAATTTGTAATGGCATTCTTTAGCATGGAATGGATTAACTGTACATTGGTTGTCCCCGAACTGTTTTTTTCACAATGTAAAACAAGATACTATCATAAAAAAAAGAGGAGAAATTACTTTGTGATGTTTTTTACATTGTAAAACATGATACTATCATAAAAAAATGAGAAATTACCTTGTGATGTTTAGGTTTTGTTTGCTTCTTGTCTCGAGTTCTAACCAAAAGATAAGAAAAATAAGGTTGGTTCAAAGTAGGAACTTCCTAATTCTGCAGATTTGTAATGAATGGAATTATGAAAAAAAGTTACAATTCTTCCTGTTTCCACAATGTAGGAGAGCTGAGGAACTATCCTGTGCCCAAGCATAAAGATCACCTCCCTGCTACCTGGGAGCTCCTTTTATATTTTTCCTGTCAGTATAATTAAACTAGTACTTAACCCTCCACATACATTGAGGTTAAAATGTAGAATACAAGCCACCAGACATTCAATGTGGTATAACAGGAGAGCTTAAGAGTCCACTCGTTAAGCCAGTCTTAATGGTAGTTCCTCCATTGCCTGTATCAGCTGAAACAGCCACCCATTGCTGCTATGTCCTTGGTCTGGATCATTTAGTGAAAAGGAGTTCAGACACCTGTGCCTCAGTATCCCCCAAGACCATCTCATTTTTCTTACTACGGTCATAGTTTCTGATGATAATCTTAGATAAGAACAAAAACTAGTAGGTATTTCCTATGTTCTACATAAGGTTACAGAGAGGTATATATTATTATTGTTTTTTGATAATAATGGTTAACAATTTAAAGAATTTCCTATGCTTGAGTAAATAATCCAACAATCTGGGGAAAAACTTTACCTATATCATGCCAAATATGTTTTAGGAGGAGTGCATATATATGCACATTATAGATACAATGGCATTTCATGCGCACACAAACACATGTGGGCACACACACACTCAAATGTTTTTCTTGCCCTTGATTCCAAGGTTCTCTGCTTTGAAAAATCTGAGGAGTGAGTGTTTATGTGCAGATCTTCACTCTTGTAATCATGCACACTGCAGGCTCTGATCTCTGGATGTTCATTATTCTCTGTTTTCCAAGGCCTTGAAACTGCTACTCTTATACATTCATAAAATTTGGAAAGCAACACTGCTGAATAATTTTATTTTTGTGGAGATAGAGTTATGAAGGGCTTGGGTCAGAATTTTTTTTATAGCAGAGAATCAGGAAACACATAAAATTTCCCTTTAGATTTCAAGACAGGAAAGGCATCCAGAAGAGGGGGAAATGTGAGTAGTTACCGTGCAGTACCAGGTCATTTATGCATACTTACTGCCTCCTTTTGTAAAACGGTAGTTCTCTGGATGTAGCAGGGAGCTCATCTGTGTATATGCTACAAACTGGGAGGTTATAATGATAAAGGAGTGCTTTGAAGGTTACATTGTTATCTGTATTGTTTTATTTCACTTTGAGTTAATTCCAGCTTACTTAAAGAGCTCCATCATATCCCCTCTTTCCTAAGGTGTTTTTCTCTTTTTTTCTTTTATGCCCTGCCCTTCTACAACTGCTAACTAAACCTTCTCTATTGCTCATGATTCGATCAAAATTTGATCAGTCAATACTCACCTGATAACTACAGAGTCACTAAATTTCAGATATAATGAAATGATATTTTATTTAAATCTTGTGTTAAGACTGCTAACAATATCACATTGAGTGTTCAAAGTGTACTGGTCCCAGCTCTGGAACAAACTGTAAGCAAGATCAATATGCCATACTATTTTTCCTTCTTCCTCAACACAACTCAATACCAGGCTTATGATAGTGTATGAGCATTGAGTCAGAACAATGCTTAGAGACACAGGATTTATAACTAGGAAAAGTGACATCAAAGACTTACATTAACATGAGGAGTTTCCATTGTGGTGCAGTGGAAATGAATCTGATGAGGAGCCATAAGGTTGCAGGTTCGATCCCTGGTTTTGCTCAGTGCATTAATGATCTGGCATTGCCACGAACTGTGGTATAGGTAGCAGATGTGGCTCAGATCTCACATTGCTGTGGCTGTGGTGTAGGCCTGCAGCTACAGATCCGATTCAACCCCTAGCCTGGGAAACTCCATATGCTGCAAGTGTGGCCCTAAAAAGCAAAAAGCAACAACACAAAAGATTTACAGTAACATGAGATGTTGATAATATCAAAATTTTACATGCACAAATTACTAAATTAGATGCAGTGAGTATTACACACAAAATAGTTATCAATGAGTTACCAAATACAATTGAATGCTAAAATACACAGCATAGATGTTCAGAGCTCTAGATTCAGAAAAAAACTAAGGCTAAAGAAGCTTATTCTCTGAAGGAGGAAGTTTAAATCTTAAGGCCTGGAAGATGTTTGCTTTGGGTTGATACATCAATGAGCAACACATTTCAGGACAAATTTTTGCCTTATAAAGAGATTCTCAAAAGCCATTATCCCCAGTTATTCATCTAAGGCAATGCTTTGTATTGTGTTATAAGTCTTAAGATATTAACCAGAGGATGGTATTGAATACAAGTTTCTGGCAGGACAGTTTCTGTCCACATTTTTTTCCACTTAGTTATCTCACTTCACAGAAAAGGAAAATATGGTAATACTGTATTTTTGGACAATCAAATACGTATTTGAGATAGTCTGATTCTTGCTTACTTATATTTGCAAAGTACTGTATGTGATTAAGAGAGAAATGTCTGATGAATGCTTTGTATCTGGTAAAAAAGATAAACAAAGGACAGAACATATCTTCCAAGGATTTCGAGTGAGTAATCGAGACCCAAAGGGAAACAAGAAATTCAAACAACACACAAACACATATACACATGCATCTATCTATCTATATATCTACCTAGTTATAGATATATAGAGAGATATAAAAGAAAGGATGGGCAGATATGTGTAGAAGAGTTAAATCTCCTTTAGACAGAGAAGGTGTCACACGGGAGTTGAAGGTGTCACATGGGACTTGTGCTTTGGGTAATGAAGAGGAATTAATAAGATAGACATTTAGGCATATGTTCATTTGACAAAATTTTATTAAGCTCATGCTATGTGCCACAAGCCTGTCTTTTTTTAAAAGGATATAACAGTATGTGTAAAACAATAGTATAAATACTATCATTGGGCACATAAAATGTACATTCATGTGGGAAGGAAACAAGCAACAAATATAAGTATATTTTATGTCAGTTATAACAGAGAGATCACTGTGATAAGACACTTTTAGAAGAGTCAGTTGAAGTTAGACAATGGTATGTCTGGAGGAAAAGCCTCCCAAGCAGAGGAATAGAAGTACAAAGATCACAAGTTAAACCTATTACTCATTCCCGAGGAAAAGACAGTGATCAGGGTAAAGTGATTATAGATGGGTTCAGAATGGTGGCTAGGAGGAAGTTGGTGTACAGTGTTTTAGATCTTTGAAAGAACATTGGCTCTACAGTGAGATAACTAGGAAGTTGTAAGACTTAGGCAAAGGAAAAACTGCTATAATTTTAATTAACATCTCACTGTAATTCTGAGTTGAGGCTGTAGAAGAGATAAAGATAGAAATGAGAAATTCAATAAGGTAAGGAAATAGGAAACATCATGGTATATCTAGGAAACACAATTAGGTGAATATTTCTAGACCCTAAATTTTGGGAAGACACTAGACAATAGGAAAAAAGAAGAGCCATTGAAAGACTTTACTTCAAGAGAGGGATCAAGATGGAGGAGGAGTAAGATATGGTGCTCACCTTCTCCCAGAAACACATAAAAAATTAGTAGAAAATTCCTGTAACACAGTAAACCAACTATAATGGAAAAAATAAAAATCATTTAAAAAATCTATATATAACATAATTCACACAGAATATTTACTGAATGCTTGCCCAAAGGGCAAGAAACTGTCCACATAATTGGTTAGAAGAAAAGGTAAAAAAAAGAGAGAAAGAGAAGGAATCAGGGAGGGACTAACGCTCCTGAGAGAGAGCTGTGAAAGATGAAAGGAACCACAACCTGGGAAGCCACCTAATTGACAGGGAGATGAGCCAAGATCGAGGAACCTCAAAGTCTCAGAGAAAAGAACAGCAGCTGGTCTGAGGAGGGCAAAACAGAGTGAGAACTGCACAGATCATTGGTACCATTGCACCAAACAGTACGGCCCAAGACGTTTGGGTGGAAGCTGGGCACTGAGACTCAAGGCTCCAGTGGTCAGTTCCAGGGAGAAGACTAGTGTTGGTTGCATGGAATCAGCCTGAGGGCCTGGGGAGCCAGCAGCCACAGCTTAGAGAAACTGGAAGGAGGACTGGGCCTGCAAGAGAAGCAAGGTGACATTTTTGAGGAGGATGAGTGGAAGAATGGCAGACTGCCATACAGATAGCTTTCCTGGTGCACATGAAGGCTCTCAGATGGTGGGGCACCTCTATCCCAAGTCACAGGTGGTAAGGCACCATGTGTGTGGGATACAGGCAATGGGTCAACATTTGTGAGCACTTGGATGGCACACTCCTCATGAGAGGGCTAAGGGCAGTGGGTGGCTAAGCACAGCACTGTATCTCTTGCCTGGTCAATAGGTAGCAGGGGAAAAACACAGCAGTCATCCTAGAGCAAGAGGTGGGCATGCCCTGTCACTGTTAGGTGTCCATGAATGGAAAGCAACTAAAGTTCCAATAACCTCAGCAGTCAGCACTCAGGAGAGCATTGCAACTGAGCATCATCTTTTGGTGCTCTCACTCCCCTAGGGACACAAATACACTGCTGCTGGCCAATGCCAATTGCCCCAGGTAGTGCCTAGAGAATACTGTAACATCCAAGGGACAAGCAATTAGGAGCAGCTTGTGCTATCTTCCAATGAACATTGCCAATGTCTAAGGCACAGCAACCATACACTAGCTACTAGTCCTTCATATTGCTTCCATCTCCCAGAAACCATGCACAGTACAGTAAAAATAAATAGCAATCCTCACAAAATACCCAAGAATGCTCATAAGTATAAATGGCCCTCCAAGTCTACAGTAATGGTTGCCACTAAACTCACAGAAAAAGAATGATATAAACAAAATGAAGAAGCTGGAGGAAATATTCCCACTTACATGAAGGGGAGAATTCACCCGAAGGAGCAAATAATGAAACAGACATCAGCAGTCTAACAGACAGTGTGTTAAAAAAGGAGACAGTGAAAATACTGAATGAACTCACAGCAAATATGAAGGAATTAAGAGCAGACATTTACAGCAATGAAGATTACTTTAGAAAGGAAATAGAAAATATAAGGAGGAGCCAAGAAAAATTAGAAAAGTCATTGGCAGAGATGCAGCCTGAGTTGAAGTCACTGAAGAGCAGAAATGAATAATGCAGGGGAACAAGTTAGTGACTTGGAAGATAGAATAACAGGAATCACCCAGTCAGGACAAAAGATAGAAAACCAAGTGAAAAAAGCATGACAGCAATATAAGAGATCCATGGGATAGTATAAAGCAGACCAATGTACACATAACAGGGATTCCAGAAGGAGAAGAAAAAGGAAAGGGAGTTGAAAATACATTTAAATAAATTATGTCTGGAAACTTTCCAAATCTAAAGGAAGCAGATAACAGGATGCAGGAAGAACAGAGGGCCACAAACAAGTTGAACCCAAACATGCCCACACCGAGACATATTATAGTAAAAGTGGCCAAAGTTAAAGTTAAGGAGAAGATTCTAAAGGTGGCAAGCGAAAAACAAAGACTTAATTATGAGTGAACCACATAAGGCTATGAGCTGATTTATCTACAGAAACAATACAGGCCAGAAGAGAGTGGCAAGAAATATTCAAAGTACTAAAATAGAAAAATTTGCATCATAGAATATGCTACCCAGCAAGAATATTATTAGGAATAGAAGGAGGGTGTTCTCCAAGTCCATGATTTTCTTTTCTGTGGAAAGTTTCATTTGTGCAATATATTAGATTCCAGATATAAGTGAAAAATCATTATACAAATAATAATTATAAAAAATAATAAAATAAAATAGAAGGAGAAATAAAGAATTTCTTCAACAAACCAAAGCTTAAAGTGAACAGAAATACTAAAGCCATTCTAAAAGAAATACTGAAGGGGCTCCTCTAATTAAAAAAAGAAGGAAGAAGAAATAGGATGGCCGACACCACAACTGGAAAGCAATCAGTTAAATGAGCCAGTGTCCAGACCTAAAAGGAAAAAAAAAAGGCTATTGTAAAAGGAAAGATAAACACAAGAAAAGAAAAGCAAAAAAAGATAGACATGAACTTGTTTAAAAAGGACATCAAAATCATAAAAAGTGGGGAAGGAAAGTAAGAAAATCTAGACTCCCTCTTTTTGTTTTAGAATATGTTTGAGACTATAGGATTATCGGGCCAAAACAAGCAGATATAGGAAGGGATTATCATACTTGAAAAATATGGCAACCACAAGTCAAAACAAAATAACACATTCACAAAAACTAAAAAAGAGAGGACACGCATAAAATTAAAGGAAATCATCCAACCAAAAAAAAAGGAAAGGAAAGGAAAATAAAGTAAGGAACAAAGGAGAAACATAGAATTTACTGAAACACAAGGTTTGAGATGGAAATAAATACACATTTATCAGTGATTACCTTGAATGTCAATGGGCTGAATGCTCCAATCATACGACATAGAGTGGCAGATTGGATAAAAAAACAAGAGCCTACAATATGCTGTCTACAGGAGATTTACCTTAGGGCGAAGAACACATAGAAACTGAAAATGAGGGGATGAAGAAAGAAATTTAGTGTGAAAGCAGGAGTTCTAATACTCATATCAGACAAACAGATTTTAAAATGAAGTCCATACAGAAAGACAAAAAAGGATACTAATGAAAAAAGATCAATTCATAAAGAGGATATTACATTCATTGACATATATGCCCCTAATATAGGAGCTTCCAAATACAAATAACAAAGACTAATCAGCATAAAGGCATAAATCAATGGGAATCCAATAAGAGTAGGAGTCTTTAACAGCCCACTCACATCAATGGGCAAATCCTGAGACAGAAAATTAATAGGTAACAGAGACCCTAATGACAAAATAGAAACGTTAGTCTTAATGGACATTTTCAGGACATTGCATCCAAAAAAATCAGTACATATATTGTTTTCAAGTGCACATGGAACATTCTCAAGATTGACCATGTACTGGGACACAAAACTAGTCACAAAAACATTAAGAATTCAGAAATTATTTCAAGTCTGTTCTCTGACCACAATGACATTAACCTAGCAATCAACCAGAGGAAAAGAAATGAGAAAAAACCTGACTATAAGGAGACTAAACAAGATGTTCCTAAAAAAACCAGTGGGTCAATGAGGATATGAAAAGGGAAATTTAAAAAATGCCTTGAGACAAATGATAATGAAAAACAAAACCATTCCAAATGTCTGGTATGCTGCAAAAGCAGGGCTTAGAGGCAAGTTCCTAGTTATACAGGCCTTCTTCATGACAGAAAAAAATCTCAAGTCAACAACTTAAAAAAACACCTAAAGGATTTAGAAAAAGAAAAACAAACAAAACCTAAAGTCAGCAGAATGAAGGATATCCTAAAGATCAGATAGGAAATCAATAAAATAAAGATTCACAAAACAATAGAAAAAAGATCATTAAAAATCGGAGCTGGTTCTTTGAAAGGATAAACAAAATTGACAAATCTTTGGCCAGACTCACCAGGAAGAGTAGAGAAAGAATTCAAATAAATAATATAACACATGGAAAAGGAGAAATCTCAATGAATACTGAGGAAATACATAAAAAAGAGAATACTATGAATCATTACATTCCAACAAACTTGACAACTCCAAAGCAATGAACAGTTTTCTAGAGGCAGAGAGTCTGCCAAAACTGAATCAAGAAGAAATAGATCAATTGAACAGACTGATCACTAGAAATGAAAGTGAATGTAATCTGGGGTTATTAGATGCAAACTATTGCCTTTGAAATGGATAAGCAATGAGATCCTGTTCTATAGCACTGGGAACTATATCTAGTCACTCATGATGGAGCATGATGGAGGATAATGTGAGAAAAAGAATGTATATATGTATGTGTGACTCAGTCAGCTTGCTGTACAGTAGAAAATTGATAGAACATTGTAAACCAGGTATAATGGAAAAATAAATATAATTTAAATTGGATTAAAAAATGAAATAAATTTTGTAATAAAAACTCTCCCTACAAACAAATGTCCAGGACCAGATGGCTTTACAGGTGAATTATATCAAACTTACAAAGAAGAATTTATCCCCATCCTTCTTAAACTTTTCCAAAAGTGTGAAGAAGATGGATCTCTCCCAAAGACATTCTATGAAGCCAACATCACCCTAATAGAAAAATGACAAAAATATTACAAATAGGCCAATATCTTCAATGAATATAGAAACAAAAATCCTCAACAAAACTTTGGCCAGCCAAATCCAAAAGGTAAAGAAGTCATACACCATGACCATGTGGGATTCATCCAAAATTCACGAGGATTTTTCAGCATACACAGATCAATCAACATCATACACCACATTAACAAAACTAAAGTCAAAAACCACATGATCATCTCAACAGAGGCAGAAAAAGCACTTGGCAAAATCCAACATCCATTCATGATTAAAAACTCTTACAAAAGAGAGTATAGAGGGAACATACCTTAACACAATCAAAGCCACTTAAGGCAAACAAATTTCCAATAAAATATTCAGCTAAGAAAAGCTGAAAACCTTCATGCAAAAGTTTGGAACAAGACACGGATGCCCACTATCACTATGTTTATTCAATATTTTATTGGTAGTCCTAGCCACAGCAATCAGACAAACAAAAGAAATAAATGTATCCAAATTGGAAGAGAATAATTAAAATTTTCACTCTATGCAGATGCCATGATACTATGTATAGAAAACCCTAAGGACTCCATGCAAAAAACACTCAAACTGATCAATGAATTCACCAAAGTGGCCGTATGCAAGATTAACATTCAGAAATCAGTTGCATTTCTGTATACTATCATCGAAATGTTAGAAAAGGAATATAAAATAAAATACCTTTTAACTATGCTCCAAAAAAACTTATATACCTAGGAATAAACCTGATGAAGGAGTTGAAAGACTTATACACTGAGAACCATAAAACATTAATCAAGGAAATTAAAGAGGATTCAAAGAAATGGAAAGATATTACATGCTCCTGTATTGGCAGAATTATTATTGTTAAAATGGACATACTACTCAAAGCAATCTACTGATTCAATATGATCCTATCAAATTATCCATGATTTTTTCCACAGAACTAGAATAAGCAATCCAAATATTTATATGTAACCAAAAAAGACACAGATTTGCCATAAGATTTCTGAGAAACAAAAGCAAGCAGGGAGGAGACATAACTATCCCAGAATTCATACAATATTACAAAGCTACAGTAATCAAGACTTTGGGGTACTGGTACAAAAACAGACATATGGACCAAGGCAACAGAATAATGAACCCAGGAATAGACCCAGACACCTACAGTCAATTAACCATTGACAATGGAGGTAAGAATATAAGATGTGAAAAAAAAAACAGTCTCTTCAGCAGGCGGTTCTGGGAAAACAAAACAACTTCATGTAATTCAGTGAAACTAGAACACACTCTCATCCTATGCACAAAAA
This sequence comes from Catagonus wagneri, assembly GCA_004024745.2. Lineage (NCBI taxonomy): Eukaryota > Metazoa > Chordata > Mammalia > Artiodactyla > Tayassuidae > Catagonus > Catagonus wagneri. The sequence goes on along the minus strand of PVHT020000286.1, from coordinate 2,633,539 downwards.
TAAACTCAAAATGGCTTAAAGACTTAAACATTATACAAAGCAACATAAAACTCCTAGAAGAGAACATAGGCAAAATGTTCTCTGAGATCAACAGGACAAATGTTTCCTTAGGTCAGTCTCCCAAGGCAACAGAAATAAAAACAAAAATAAACCATTGGGACCTAACCAAACTTAGAAGCTTTTGCACAGCAAAGGAAACCATTAAAAAAAATACAACCTAGAGAATAGGAGAAAATACTTTCAAATGATGCAACTCTCAAGAGCTTAATCTCTAAAATATACAAACAAACTTTTCAACTAAACAGCAAAAAAAAAACACAACTCAATTGAAAATTGGGCAGAAGACTTAAATAGTCATTTCTCCAAAGAAGATGGACAGATGACCAATAGGCACATGAAAAAATGCTCAACATCAGTAATTATTAGAAAAATGCAAATCAAAACTACAGTGAGGAATCACCTCACACCTGTCAGAATGGCCATCATTAACACATCAACAAATAACCAATACTGAACAGGGTGTTGAGAAAAGGGTACTCTCCTTCATTGTTGGTGGGGGTGTAACTTGTTACAACCAGTATGGAAAACAGTATGGTTATACCTCAGAAAACTAAATATAAAACTACCATATGACCTGGCAATCCCACTCCTGAGTATCTATTTGGACAAAACTTTCATTCAGAAAGATACATGCAACCCTATGTTCATTGCAGCACTATTCACAATTGTCAAGACTTGGAAAAACCCGAATGTCCATGGACAGATGAATGGATTAGGAAGATGTGGTATATATACACAATGAAATACTACTCAGCCATAAGAAAGAACAAAATAATGCCATTCTTAGCAACATGGATGGAACTAGAGACTCTCATGCTAAGTGAAGTAAGTCAGAAAGAGAAAGACAAATGCCATATATCACTAATATCTGGAATCTAATTTATAGCATAAACGAACCTATCTACAGAAAAGAAACAAACTCATGGACATGGAGAACAGACTGTGGTTGCCAAGTGGGGAGGGAGAAGGATGGCATGGGAGTTTGGGGTTATTAGGTGCAAACTATTGCATTTGGAGTAGATAAGCAATCAGATCCTGCTATATATCACAGGGAACTATATCTAGTCACTTGTGATAGAATACGATGGAGGATGACGTGAAAAAAAACAGTGTGTATATCCACATCTTTTTTAATATGTATATATATAACTGTGTCACTTAGGTATATACCAAAAGTTGACAGAAAATTTTAATTAACTATAAAAGAAAAATTTAAAAAATAGAAAGACTTTATTTTAATGGTCCTTGGGTGCTTTGACAAATTTTGGACTTCTCCTTAGGCAGTGGAGAGTACATAGAGATTTATAAATCAAGACATGACATGGTTTTTTATGCACCTTAAAATGTGACAGCAACATCTTTGTGCTAGATGAAGTCAATATTGGGGGCAAGGAGTTCAGTTAGAAAGTGAATGCTGTAGTCTAGGAAAAGACAAGATGGGTCTAAATGAGTTAAAGAAGTAGCAGTGTGAAAGAAGAAACTGGGATCTATACTGAGGGCTTTTCAAAATTTAAATTTTTGTGATTTAGCTATTGAGTGAATTTAAGAGTTGAAGAATGGGAGGTGGAATTCTACTCAAGAGCCTTGAAGATTTCTCTCCTGACAGCTCTGTAACATGCCCTTGAGCTTCAAGATTTATATGACCTCAAGAGGCAAGATCTTTGCATAATTTTAGAGTCAATTCATGACCCTGTGGTTTATCAGCAACTAACACAGTGCATTGCCCTCTGTACCTGTTAGAAGCAGTTATACAGAAGAAAACAATTAGAATTCCGGCCCAATGTATAGGAAGCTGTCTATCATTACCCTAACTTTTCAAGTCTTGGTATAATCCCTTTCTGAATATTTCCTGTCACATTAAAGCCAGCCTGGCTTTACCCTTCCAGTTAGTTTCTTGTTCTATGTAGATTTTCTCCTATAATACTTCAGTTTGATGTATGAAGACACAGTTATTACTGCAGCAGACTCTATACCCACCTCTTCCATTATAGTTATAGCTTCAGCCTAACAGGAACTTCACTGGAAATGAATGCTAGAAATCATAATGGCATTTTGTTTCATGCAGTTTTATTTAGGGAAATGCTATTTGGGATGTAAAAAATGTGGCTGCCCTCCAAAAAATAAACAACTGAGTCCCATAATGTCACGATTTGGTGTCAAGAATATTGTTTCCTGAGAAGAATATAATGATGCTTTTTTTTATTTTATGTTTCATTCTATCTTCTTTAATTTTTATTTAAAAATTAATTTATGGCCTTCATTACCAAGTTAAAGATTGCTGGGGTTATTAAACTGTTCTGTTTTGTGTGTAAACAGAAAGAATCCTTATTATAGCTTAAGAAATGATGCCAATAGAATGACATCCTTGTTTTATTTGGTGCTCACTTAAAGCCATTTTATTCAATGCATATTTACAAAGCATCTCTTTTTTATGACATCAAGTGGTCACTTTATAGGTCAAAGATGAGTGATAGGTTACTCTCATCAAGATTTTATAACCTATATAAAAATTGTCCAAAACGTAAATATAATGAGAAGGGCTATGCATTAAGCATAAGGATATATAAAAATGTTGTGAATAGGAAGGATTAAAAAAAAAGACCTCTTCTAGTTGGATGAACAGAAAAATGAATGTGAATAGGAGTCAGTGCTTAGCTCATGATGGGTTTTGTGAGAATGTGGCTAAAGATGAAAATCAAAAGACTTATTAGTTGAAATTATGAAGTCTGAGTCCTGAAATATTTATGTTGCAAGTGGAATAAGGGAATTCTAATTAAAATCAGAAATATAAGGTATAAAAATAAATAAATGTCTTTTCATATGTAAGGATCGAGGCATCATCAGAAATACAATGGATCCAGAGCTTGGAGTAGGACAGTGGTATGACATTGACCATACGTGGCAAGATGATTTATATTCTTCTAGGGAGTGTACACTTTTTCAGAGATTGCTGCATACTATAGAGCATAGGCCGGTAGATTATCAGGGCAGGGTGGTGGGTGATAGAGAGATCAGGCTGATGATGGATGACTGGTAAGAGATGATGGGGGCTTTATCTTAGGTAGTGGCAATAACAGGATATCAAAGGTGAAACACTTTACAACTATTTCAGGAGTAGAATGAATAGGGTTCAATAGTTACTTGGGTATGAGAATTGAGACTGAAAATGGACTTTAAGAGGATGGAGGCTATGGTTAGAAATTAGTAGTTGTTATAGCTAAGGAAAGAAAAAAAGCAAGCAGTGAATTAAAGCCCATTCGATTAATTGGTTGATTTGTAAAATAGCTATAATTGAGCCTTTTAACATATTCACAAGTAACTGTTGAAGGAAAAATTCAAAGAGATCATAAGGCCTATTTTCTTTTTATCTTACCACAAAATATGGTATTAGTGATGATGGACTTTTTACCTTCCTACTTCCTTTCATGATTTAATAAGGTACACAGATGGGATTAAATATATTTCCCTATCAATTTTCTGTCTCCAAAGCATTTACCTCAGAAATACAGATCAGAAGTTCTTCTAAAGTAATAACAAAAATTATTAGTCCCACGGGTATTCATATTCCAGAACTCTGAGTGCTAAATTGTAAAATCATCATTATAATCAGCTGCTAGTGGCAATCTACAGTCAGTGTGTTCATTAGTATATTTTTGAGCAGCTCTTGCACTTAATAAAAAAAAGGCATTGATTTCAACTCATCTCACATGATTTTAGTATACATCAATTACTTGGTAGTAGTGCAAGGTTTTTAAATTTTCTCAAGCTCATAAAGGAAACCTAATTTCTTTTTTTAATGATTTTTTAAAATTTATTTCTTTACATTATACACAGCTGTACAGCGTGGTGACAGGGTTACACATCACAAGTGGTTAGACATAATTCCCAGTGCTGTACAGTGGTATCTTCTTGTTTTTCCAGCCCAAAGGCAACAATCTACAGCTATTAACCCCAGACCCCCTTACCATCCCATTCCCTTCCCCACCCTTTTGGCAACCACAAGTCTGTTCTCCAAGTCCTTGATTTTCTTTTCTGCATAAAGGTTCATTTGTGCAGTATGTTAGATTCCAGTTATTAGTGATATCACATGGTATCTGTCTTTCTCCTTCTGAATTACTTCACTCAGTATGAGGGTCTCTAATTCCATCCATGTTGCTGCAAATGACATTATTTTATTCTTTTTTATGGCTGAGTAGTATTCCATTGTATATATGTACCACATCTTCCTAATCCAATCATCTGTCCATGGGCATTTGGGTTGTTTCCATGTCTTGGCTATTGTGAATAGTGCTGCAATGAACATGCATGTGCAGGTGTCTTTTTCAAGAAAAGTTTTGTCTGGGTATATGCCCAAGAGTGGGATTGCTGGGTCATATGGTAGTTCTATGTATAGTTTTATAAGGTACCTCCATACTGTTTTCCATTGTGGTTGTACCAGCTTACATTCCCACCAACAGTGCAGGAGGGTTCCCTTTTCTCCACAACCCCTCCAGCAATTGTTGTTTGTG
>PVHT020000286.1:2558990-2628871 GCA_004024745.2 Catagonus wagneri | reverse complement strand
GTTTTTTTTTTTTTTTTTTTTTTTTTTGCTGTTGATCTGCATAAGTTGTTTATATATTTTTGAGATTAGGCCCTTGTCAGTTGCATCATTTGACATTATTTTCTCCCATTCTGTAAGTTGCCTTTTAGTTCTCTTTTTGGTTTCCTTTGCTGTGCAAAACTTGTTAGCTTGATTAGGTCCCATTGGTTAATCTTTGCTTTTATTTCTGTTGCTTTGGTAGACTGACCTGAGAAAACATTTGCAAGGTTGATGTCAGAGAATGTTTTATCTATGTTTTCTGCCAGGAGTTTCATGATATCTTGTCTTATATTTAAGTCTTTAAGCCATTTAGAGTTTCTTTTTGTGCATGGTGTGAGAGTGTGTTCTAGTTTCATTGATTTGCATGCAGCTGACCAGGTTTCCCAGCAATGCTTGCTGAACAGACTGTCTTTTTCCCATTTTATGTTCTTGCCTCCTTTGTCAAAAATCAGTTGACCGTAGGCATCTGGGTATATTTCTGGGAGGAACTCTAATTTCTAATAGCATATGCAATAGAAATAAAAATCAACTTCTGTGTTTATATGGCATCCTATCTTTCTTAGTAAGAGAAGCAAAGTAATTTTTACTAGTAGGCTAGATTTTTCAGATGAATAAGTTTCTCTCAATATGTATCGGGAACAAATTCTAATGCCATGAGGTTTCTGTTTGCTTTGGCTGTTCTGTTAAATAATTGTGATTTCCTTAGTCTGAAAGTCCGTGCCCTTCTCTAAAAGTATGATTTAGTCTCAGAAACCTGGTTACTCGAAAAACTTCTCCATCCAGATGTTTAAGGTAGCTCTCTTGTTAGAGCAAAATTAATCTTAACAGTCTTAGTACTTTAAAAATTTCAAAGCACTTTGATATCTCTTATCTCACAGTATTCTTTTAACATTTTCTTAATCCTTTAACACAAAGCAAGTGTCTATTACAAGAAAGAATTTTTATCAATAGGCCATTTTGGCAAAAAGCAATTTGAAAATTGAGGCTTTCAGATGAAACATATTGATTCAGAATGAAAAATATATTTGGTGTATGAGTGTAAGGGAGAGATAAAGATGTATTTTGAAGGCTGGACTTATGGGAAATTAGGGAATGAGCCCTGAGTATCACATCTTGGGTTCAAATTCTGGCTCAGCAATTTATCAGTTGTATATCTTCTCAAGATCTCCATTTTCCCAATAATATAATTGCTTTATAACTTGATAGATAGATATATAAAGCCCTTAAAATGATGTCTCACACTCAATTAACAATCCGCCAACTCCTGGGGAAATTTTAATTTGCACATTGCATATGTGTCCTCAAAAGAAACTCTGATATTATATTGTCATTTCCTGGTTCCCTGGTAGCCCTCTCCTCAGCAGCTAATGCTACTCTAACATTTTCCTTGAAAATCTTCCTGACTGAAAACCTCTCTCTTCAGAAATTCCCAATATTTTCCTTGGGTTTTCTTTATATTAACTTTCCAAATTCTCTTCAGTTCTTATATCTGCATGTTACTGGAACTTATTTAATATCCTGGAATTCACTGGTGTTTGTATAGTGATGTTGCATTCTTCAAATGTAACTTTTCTTGAATCTATGTTACATAGTATAAATGAAAAACCACTAAATAAGTTAGTGTATCTTTGTTTTGCTTTAAAATGATGCCTTCTTGGAGTAGGATAAAGATGGCAGAGGCATGAGACTTGGCATTCACCTTCCTCCGCAGACACATAAAAAAATAATCATCTACATGTAGAACAATTCACAGAAAACATCTACTGAACACTCGCTGAAGACCTTAAACCTACAAAAAGAGCAAGAAATGCTCTACATAACTGAGTAGAACAAAAGTAAAAAGAGAGAGAGAGAGGAATCAGTATGTGACTAACACTCCTGAAAGAGAGCTGTGAAAGATGAAAAGAACCCACACTCTGGGAAGTCTCCGGATGGGGAGATCAGCCAACATGTTTGGCCTCAAAGCTTCAGAGAAAAGTGCAGCAGCTGGACTCAGGAGGGTAAAGCAATGGGAGACAAGCAGATCATTTGTATCACCTCCCAGGATACCACAGCTGGAGATGCTCAGGCAAGTGCTGGGAACTGAGACATAGGCTCCGGAGATCAGTTCCAGGGAGAGGACTAGGATTGACTGTTTAGAGACAGCTCAAGAGCTAGGAAGCCCTGTGCCAAGGCCTGGGAATGGAGCACCACAGTGAAGGGAAACTGGAAGGAGGTATGGGCAGGCAGGAGAAACAAGGCACCATATTTTCAGAGGGCAGGAAGAGGAGGAGGGGTAGACTGCCAAAGGAATGTCTTTCTCTGCACATGAGTGGACTCTCAGATGGCAGGGTGACAAGTGGTGAGGTGCCACCTTCATAGGCTAAACTTAAAGGGGAACAACTTGCACAGTCTACAGGAGGTGAAGGAAAACTCAGCCATCTCTGATTCTAGTGGCTCACCATCACTAGAGATCTGTTAGCAGTCAGCAACTACAAGCTCAGTCACCATAGAGGTTGGCTCTTAAATTAGCACCAGCTGTTGTTGCTCTCACTTCAATGAGAATGCCCAGGCCTGGCCACTGATGCTGCCAAATGACCTGGGAACTACTTACTATTGCCTCAGACTCACTAGAATTTCAGGACCCTACAACTAGGAGGCATGTGCCACTTTCCCACAGGTCATTTCCAAAGTCAAGTCCTAGCAACCAAGCACTGGCTACTAGCACTTCACATTGCTTCCATCTCCCTGGAACCAAGCACAGCACAGTAAAAATAAATAGCAAGCCCTCACAAAATACCCAAGAATGCTCATAAATATAAGTGGCCCTCCAAGTCTACAGTAATGGTTGCCCCTAAACTCACAGAATAAGAATGATATAAACAAAATGAAGAAGCTGAAGAAATATTCCCACTTACATGAATGGGAGAATTCACCTGAAGGAGCAAATAATGAAACAGACATCAGCAGTCTAACAGACAGTGAGTTCAAAAAGGAGACATTGAAAATGCTGAAGGAACTCAGAGCAAATATGAAGGAATTAAGAGCAGACATGAACAGCAATGAAGATTACTTTAGGAAGGAACTAGTAAATATAAGGAGGAGACAAGAAAAATTAGAAAAGTCATTGGCACTTTTTTCTTAGCGGGAGCCGCTTGGAGAAAGCAGCCTTGAGAGCCTAATGTGCTATTGAAACTCTCTGGAAGGTACTACGTGTGACTGAGCCCCATTAAGTCTTCTGTATAAACTCCTAAGATTCTGGAAGGTGGTATGCAGAGATCTGCTGTCCTGTGGAGCTGAAAACAAACCTCTCAGCAAGTTTGTTTGTAAAAATTGCCATCTACCCATCTGGTGTCCATCTCCTATCTCTCCCAGCCCTTTGTGAAGAGGAGACAGTTTCGGATTTCACTGTAGAACACGTGAAATTTCCAACCAACAAGAGAAATACCCCAGATTGGATTCAGGTGGCAGAATAGAAGGACTGGAGCTCAACTTCTCTCCCAAAAAACAGCAAAACTACACCAAATGCCGAGCAACCTTCAACCAAATAGACAAGAAACTTCCAAAAAAGATATTCTACTCCAGAAGACAAAAAGGAGACCACATCAAGAGGTAGGAGGGGTGATTACATGATAGAAGCAACCCCATAACTCCCGGGTGGGAAGCCCCACAGACTGGAAAGTAACTGTATCACAGAGAATCAGCCACAGGACTGAGATTTCGGAGCCCCACATCAAATCCCCACACCTAGGGATCCGACACAGGGATAAAGAGCCCCTGGAGCATCTGGCATTGAAGGCCAGTGGGACTTGTTTGCAGGAGCTCCACAGGACTGGGGGAAACAGAGACCCCATTCTTGAAAGGCACACACAGACTTTCATGTGCCCTGGGTCCCAGTGAAAAGCAGTCTCCATAGGAATCTGGGTGGAACCTGACTGCAATTCTTGGAGGATCTCCTGGGAAAACAGGGGTGACTGTGGCTTGTTGTGGGGGAAGGGCATTGGAGGTGAAGCTCTTGGGAACGTTCACTGGCCTGCATTTCTCTGGAGATGTCCATTTCTGGGAAAATCTGGTCCCTCCCATCAGCGCTGAGAAGCCCCAGGCCAAACAACAATCCAGGTGGGATCACAGCCCCACCCATCAGTAAACAGGCTGCCTAAAGACACCTCAGGCACACAGCCAGCCTCTAATCTCATCCAGAGACAAAGCCCCATCCATCAGAAGGATAGTAATCAACCCCACCTACCAGTGAGCAGGTATCACTCCCTCCCATCAGGAAGCCTACAGCAAGCCCCCTCCATACCAACTTTAGACACAGGGGAGGCAAACACCAGAACCAAGAGAGGCTACAACTCTATTGTCTACAAAAAGGTCAACAAAACAAAAAACTTATAAATGAAAAGACAGAAAAATATAACTCAGATAAGGGAGAGAGAGAAAAGACCAGAAAAACAGCTCAGTGATGAGAAGATTATCAGCCTCCCAGAAAGAGACTTTAGACTGTTGATGTTGACAATGATGCCAGGCATTGGAAATAAACTGGAGGCAAAGATTGATAATTTACAGGAAACACTGAGCAGAGAAATACAAGCTGTAAAAATTAAACAAGAAGAGATGCAGAATACAATAACTGAAATAAAAAATTCATTAGAAGCAGCCAACAGTAGAATACAGGAGGCAGAAGAACGAATCAGTAAGATGGAGGACAGATTAGTGGAAATCGCTAATGTGGAAGAGAAAAGAGATAAAAGATTGAAAGGAAATGAGCAGAGTCTCAGAGAACTCTGGGATAATGTTAAACACACCAACATCCTCATTATAAGGGTGCCAGAGGGAGAAGAGAGAGAAAAGCGGACAGAAAAAATATTCGAAGAGATAATAGCCAAAAATTTCCCTAATATGAGAAAGGAAGCACTCACTCAAATCCAGGAAGCACAACGAGTACCATATAGAATAAACCCAAGAAGAAACACCCCCAGACATATATTTATCAAAATGACCAAAATTAAAGACAAAGAGAAAATTTTGAAAGCAGCTAGGGAAAAGAAACAAATGACATACAAGGGAACCCCAATAAGGCTATCAGGAGATTTTTCAGCTGAAACTCAGCAGACCAGAAGGGAGTTGCATGATATACTTAATGGCATGAAAGAGAAAAACTTCCAACCAAGATTGCTTTATCCGGCAAGGCTCTCATTCAGATTTGAAGGCGAGATCAAAAGCTTTACAGATAAGCAAAAGCTAAGAGATTTTGTCAACACTAAACCAGCTTTACAACAAATCCTAAAGGAACTTCTCTAGGCAGAAAAGAAAAGGCCACAAACAGAAACGAAAACACCACAAATGACAAGGCTCACCAGTAAAGTCATATATACAGTAAAGATACTAAATCAACCATGCACTACTATCTACAAAAATCAGAAATCATGAGAGGAGAGCACAAATGCAGGACACTGGAGACACACTTGCAATTAAGAAACCAACAACTTAAAATGATCACATTTATATATAGACTCCTATATCAAAACTTCAGAGTAATTGCAAACCAAAAATCTACAATTGATACACAAACAAGAAAAATCAACTCAAATACAACATTAAAGATAGTCATCTTGTGAGAGGAGACATCAAGAGAATAAGGAAAGAAAAAAGAGCAACAAAACCCCCAAACTCTTAATAAAATGGCAGTAAGAACATACATACCAATAATTACCTTAAATGTTAATGGACTGAATGTCCCAAACAAAATATATAGACCAGCTCAATGGATACAAAAACGAGACCCATGTATATGCTGTCTTCAAGAGACCCACCTCACTTATAGGGACACACACAAATTGAAAGTGAGAGGATGGAAGAAAGTATTCCATGCAAACGGGCATCAAAAGAAAGCCAGAGTAGCAATACTCTTATCAGACAAAATAGACTTTAAAATGTAGAACATTTTAAGAGACAAGGAAAGGCACTGCACAATGATCAAAGGAGCAATCCAAGAGGAAGATATGACGATTTTAAATATCTATGCACCCAACATAGGATCACCACAATATATAAGGCAACTGCTAATGACCTTAGAAGGAGAAATCAACAATAACACAATCATAGTGGGGGACTTTAACACACCACTTACAGCAATGGATAGATCATCCGGACAGAAAAACAATAAGGAAACACAGACCCTGAGTGAAGCATTAGATCAGATGGACTTAATAGATACTTATAGGACATTCCATCCAAAAGCAACAGAATACACATTCTTCTCAAGTGTGCACAGAACATTCTCTAAGATGGATCACATCCTGGGCTGCAAATCAAGCCTCTGTAACTTTAAGAAAATTGAATTCATAGTAAATATCTTCTCTGACCACAATGCTATATGACTAGAAATTAACAACAAGAACAAAATGGCAAAAAATACAAACACGTGGAGACTACACAAAATGTTACTAAACAACCAATAGATTACAGAATAAATCAAAGAGGAAATTTAAAAAATACCTAGAAGCAAATGACAATAAAGATACGACACCCCAAAACCTCTGGGATGCAACAAAAGCAGTTCTATGAAGAAAGTTTAGAGCAATACAACTCTACCTCAGGAAAGAAGAAAAAGCCCAACTAAGCAACCTAACTTTACATCTAAAGCAGCTAGAGAGGGAAGAACAGACAAGACCTAAAGTAACTAGAAGAAAAGAAATCATAAAAGTCAGAGCAGAAATCAATGAAATAAAAACAAAGAAAACCATAGAAAAGGTTAATGAAACTAAAAGCTGGTTCTTTGAAAAGACCAACAAAATTGATAAACCCTTAGCCAGACTTAATCAGGACAAAAGAGAGAGAATACAAATCAATAAAATTAGATATGAAAAAGGAGAAGTAACAACAGACATCACAGAAATACAAAGGATCATGAGACTACTGTATGCAACTATATGGCAATAAAATGGAAAACCTAGAAGAAATGGAGAAATTCTTAGAAAAATACACTCTCCCAAGACTAAACCAAGATGAAATAGAAAATATGAATAGACCAATTACAAGCTATGAAATTGAAACTGTGATTAAAAAACTTCCAACAAACAAAAGTCCAGGAACAGATGTTTTCACAGGTGAATTCTATCAAACGTTTAGAGAAGCGCTAACTCCTATCTGTCTGAAACTCTTCCAAAAAATTGCAGAGGAAAGGACATTCCCAAACTCATTTTATGAAGCAACCATCACCCTGATACCAAAACCAGACTAAGATATCACAAAAAAAGAAAATTACAGGCCAGTCTCACTGATGAACATAGATGCAAAAATCCTCAACAAAATAGAAGCCAACCGAATCCAACAATACATTAAAAGGATTGTACATCATGATCAAGTGGGATTTATCACAGGGATGCAAGAATTCATCAATATCCGTAAATTAATCAGTGTGATACACCACGTTAACAAACTGAAGAATAAAAATCATATGATCCTCTCCATAGATGCAGAAAAAGCCTTTGAGAAAATCCAACACCCATTTCTGATAAAAACCCTTCAGAAAGTGGGCATGGGGGAACCTACCTCAAGATAATAAAGGCCATCTATGACAAACCCAGAGCTCACATCATTCTCAATGGTGAAAAGCTGAAAGAATTCCCACTGAGATCAGGAACAAGACAGGGATGTCCACTCTTGCCACTGCTATTCAACATAGTTCTGGAAGTCCTAGCTAAAGGAATCAGAGAAGTAATAGAAATAAAAGGAATCCAAATTGGAAAGGAAGAAGTAAAACTATAACATTTTGCAGATGACATGATACTATACCTAGAGAATCCTAAAGACTCTACCAGAAAACTATTAGAGCTCATCAATGAATTTGACAAAGTTGCAGTATACAAAATTAATCCTCAGAAATCAACTGCATTTCTATATAGTAACAATGAAAGATCAGAAAGAGAAATTAGGGAAGCAATCTCACTGACCATTGCATCAAAAAGAATCAAATACTTAGGAATAAACCTGCCTAAAGAGACAAAAGACCTGTATTCTGAAAATAATAAGGCGCTGATGAAAGAAATCAAGGATGACATGAACAGGTGGAAAGACATACCATGCTCTTGGATTGGAAGACTCAATATTATCAAAATGACTATACTACCCAAGGCAATATACACATTCAATGCAATCCCTATCAAATTACCAATGACATTTTTCAAAGAACTAGAATGAAATAGTTTAAAGTTTGTCTGGAAACACAAAAAACCCAGAACAGCCAAGGACATCCTGAAAAAGAAAGATGGAGCTGGAGGAATCAGGCTCCCTGACTTCAGACTCTACTACAAAGCTACAGTCATCAAAACCATATGGTCCTGGCACGAACACAGAAATACAGAAGAGAGGAACAGGATAGAAAGCCCAGAATTAAATCCATGCATCTATAGTCAACTAATCTATGACAAAGGAGGCAAGAATATACATTGGAGAAAAGACAGCCTCTTCAATAAGTGGTGCTGGGAAAACTGGACAGCTACATGTAAAAAAATGAAACTAGAACACTTCCTAACACCATGCACAAAAATAAACTCAAAATGGATTAAAGATCTAGATATAGGACCAGATACTATAAAACTCTTAGTGGAAAACATAGGCCAAACACTCTCTGACATAAATGATAGCAACATCTTCTCAGATCCATGTGTCTGAGTAAGGACAATAAAAAGAGAAATAAACAAATGGGACTTAATTAAACTTCAAAGTTTCTGCACAGCTAAGGAAACCCTAAACAAAACGAAAGGACAACCCACGGAAGGTGAGAAAATATATGCAAATGAATCAACTGACAAGGGATTCATCTCCAAAACTTAGAAACACCTCCTACAGCTCAATACCAAAGAAACAAAAACCCCATCAAAAAAATGGGCAGAGGATCTAGGCAGACAATTCTCCAAAGACATGCAGATGGCAAATAAACACATGGAAAGATGTTCAACATCACTCCTCATTAGAGAAATGCAAATCAAAACCACTATGAGGTACCAACTTACACCAGCCAGAATGGCCATCATCAAAAAGACTACAAACAGTAAGTGATGGAGAGGGTGTAGAGAAAAAGGATCCCTATTACACTGTTGGTGGGAATGCAAATTGCTGCAACCACTGTGGAAAACAGTATGGACATTCCTCAGAAAACTCAAAATAGAATTTCCATTTGATCCAGCAATCCCACGCCTGGGCATCTATCCAGAGGAAACCATGACTCAAAAAGACACATGTACTCCAGTGTTCATTGCAACACTCTATGCAATAGCCAGGTCATGGAAACAACCTAAATGCCCATCGACAGAGTGGATAGGGAAGATATGGTACATACACACAATGGAATGTTACTCAGCCATTTAAAGGAATGAATTACCAACATTTATAGCAACATGTATGGACCTAGAAATTATCATGCAAATTGAAAGCAGTCAGACAATTAGACAGCAACACCCAATGCTACTGCTTACATGTGGAAACTAAAAAGACACAATGAACTTCTTGGCAGAATAGACAATGTCTCACAGACTTTGGAAAACCTTGATTTTTCAAGTAAGACAATCTGGGGCTGGGGGGATGCACTGTGGTTTTGGGACACAAAATCTATCAAATTGACTTGTGATGATTTATATACACGTGTAATTGAAATAAAATCCAGGTTAAAAAAGAAAAGAAAAGTCATTGGCAGAGATACAGCCTGAGTTGAAGTCACTGAAGAGCAGAAATGAATAATGCTGGGGAACAAGTTAATGACTTGAAAGATTAAATAATGGGAATCACCCAGTCAGTCCAAAAGATAGAAAACCAAGTGAAAAAAGCATGAAAGCAATATAAGAGATTTATGGGTTAGTATAAAGCAGGCCAATGTACACATAACATAGATTCCAGAAGGGGAAGAAAAAGAAAAGGGAGTTGAAAATTCATTTGAAGAAATTATGTCTGAAAACTTTCCAAATCTAAAGGAAGCAGATACTAGGATACAGGAAGAACAGAGGGCCACAAACAAGTTGAAACCAAACATGCCCACACCAAGACATATTATAATAAATGTGGCAAAAGTTAAAGCTGTGAAGAAGATTCTAAAGGTGGCAAGAGAAAAACAAAGACTTAATTATAAGTGAACACAAATAAAGCTGATTTCTCTAAAGAAACACTACAGGCCAGAAGAGAGTGGCAGGATATATTCAAAGTACTAAAAGAGAAAAAAATTGCAGCATAGAATATGCTACCCAGCAAGAATATTATTTAGAATCGGAGGAGTCCATGATTTTCTTTTCTGTGGAAAGGTTCATTTGTGCAGTATATTAGATTCCAGATATAAGTGAAAAATCATTATATAAATAATAATAAAAATAGAATAGAAGGAGAAAGAAAGTATTTCTCCAGCAAACAAAAGCTAAAAGAATACATTCTAGAAGAAATACTGAAAGGGCTCCTCTAATTAATGAAGAAGAAAGCCATTCTAAAAGAAGTACTGAAGGGGCTCCTCTAATTAAAAAAGAAGGAAGAAGAAATAGGATGGCCGACACCACAACTGGAAAGCAATCAGTTAAATGAGCCAGTGTCCAGACCTAAAAGGAAAAAAAAAAAAAGGCTATTGTAAAAGGAAAGATAAACACAAGAAAAGAAAAGCAAAAAAGATAGACATGAACTTGTTTAAAAAGGACATCAAAATCATAAAAAGTGGGGAAGGAAAGTAAGAAAATCTAGACTCCCTCTTTTTGTTTTAGAATATGTTTGAGACCATAGGATTATCGGGCCAAAATAAGCAGATATAGGAAGGGATTATCATACTTGAAAAATATGGCAACCACAAGTCAAAACAAAATAACACATTCACAAAAACTAAAAAAGAGAGGACACGCATAAAATTAAAGGAAATCATCCAACCAAAAAAAAAGGAAAGGAAAGGAAAATAAAGTAAGGAACAAAGGAGAAACATAGAATTTACTGAAACACAAGGTTTGAGATGGAAATAAATACACATTTATCAGTGATTACCTTGAATGTCAATGGGCTGAATGCTCCAATCATAAGACATAGAGTGGCAGATTGGATAAAAAAACAAGAGCCTACAATATGCTGTCTACAGGAGATTTACCTTAGGGCGAAGGACACATAGAAACTGAAAATGAGGGGATGAAGAAAGAAATTTAGTGTGAAAGCAGGAGTTCTAATACTCATATCAGACAAACAGATTTTAAAATGAAGTCCATACAGAAAGACAAAAAAGGATACTAATGAAAAAAGATCAATTCATAAAGAGGATATTACATATATGCCCCTAATATAGGAGCTTCCAAATACAAATAACAAAGACTAATCAGCATAAAGGCATAAATCAATGGGAATCCAATAAGAGTAGGAGTCTTTAACAGCCCACTCACATCAATGGGCAGATCCTGAGACAGAAAATTAATAGGTAACAGAGACCCTAATGACAAAATAGAAACGTTAGTCTTAATGGACATTTTCAGGACATTGCATCCAAAAAAATCAGTACATATATTGTTTTCAAGTGCACATGGAACATTCTCAAGGATTGACCATGTACTGGGACACAAAACTAGTCACAAAAACATTAAGAATTCAGAAATTATTTCAAGTCTGTTCTCTGACCACAATGACATTAACCTATCAATCAACCAGAGGAAAAGACATGAGAAAAAACCTGAGTATAAGGAGACTAAAGAAGATGCTCCTAAAAAACCAGTGGGTCAATGTGGATATGAAAAGGGAAATTAAAAAATACCTCGAGACAGGGAGTTCCTGTTGTGACTCAGGCAATAACAAAACTTACTCACATTCATGTGTATGCAGGGTCAATCCCTGGCCTCATTCAATGGGTTTAGGATCCTGCATTGATGTGAGCTGTGATGTAGGTCACGGATGTGGCTCAAATCCTGCTTTGTGGTCTCTGGTGTAGACTGGCCTCTACAGATCTGATTCAATCCCTAGCCTGGGAAACTCTGTGTGCCACAGTGGTGGCCCTAAAAAAAAAAGTCAAAAAAGAAACACCAAAATTAATTTTCTGAGACAAATGATAATGAAAACACAACTATTCAAAATGTATAGGATGCTTCAAAAGCAGTTATTGCAGAGAGGTTCATAGAGATACAGGTCTTCCTCCTGAAAGACAAAAAATCTCAAATCAGCAACTTAAAATACCACCTAAAAGATTTAGAAAAAGAACAAACAAAACCTAAAGTCAGCACAAAGAAGGAAATCCTAAAGATCAGAGAGGAAATCAATAAAATAAAGATTCACAAAACAATAGAAAAAAGATCATTAAAAAAACAAAAGGTGGTTCTTTGAAAGCGTAAACAAAATTGACAAGCCTCTGGCCAGAATCACCAAGAAGAGGAGAGAAATATCTCAAATAAATAATATAAGACTTGAAAAAGGAGAAATAACAATGGATACTGCAAAAATACAGAAAAGGAAACCATTAGGAATACTGTTAGCAATTACATGTCAACGAATTTGACAACCTCAAAGGAATGGACAACTTTCTAGAGACATAGAGCATGCCAAAACTGAATCAAGAAGAAATAGATCAGGTGAACATACTGATCACTAGAAATGAAATTAAATACGTAATAAAAACCCTCCCCACAAAAAATAGTCCAGGACCAGATGGCTTCACAGTTGAATTCTACCAAACCTACAAAGAACTTACACCCATACTTCTTAAACTTTTCCAAAAAGTTGAAGAAGTTGGAACCCTCTCAAAGTCATTCAATTATGCCACAATCACCCTAATATAAAAAGAAGACAAAGATACTACCAAAAAAAAGAAAATTATAGGCCAATATCTTTGATGAATATAGACATAAAAATTCTCAACAAAATTTTGACCAACCAAATCCAACATACACAAAACTCATACCCCACCTGGAATCATACACCACTTGGATTCATCCCAAGTTCACAGGGATTTTTTCAACATGGCAGTATCTGGTAGTCAAAAAATATTTTAATGTTTAAGATATCATTTTTTTGACACTTTAAAAAAATATTGTAGTTGATTTACAATTTTGCAACAATTTCTGTTGTACAGTAAATGACCCTGTTATACCTATATATGCATCCTTTTTTTCAAATTATCCTTCATTGTGTTCCATCACCAGTGATTAGATATAGTTCCCTGTGGTATACAGAAGGATCTAATTTCTTATCCACTCCAAATGCAATCGTTTGCATCTCATAACCTCAAACTCTCTGTCCATTCCATTTCCTCCCCCCACCCCGATTCCTCTTGGCAACCCCAAGTCTGTTCTCCATGTCCATGAGTTTGTTTCCTTTCTGTAGATAGGTTCATTTTGTGCTGTATATTAGATTCCATGTGTCAGTGATATCATATGGTATTTATCTTTCACTTTCTGACTTACTTCACTTAGTATGAGAGTCTCTACTTCCATCCATGTTGCTACTAATGCCATTACTTTGGTTTTCTTATTGCTGAGTAGCGTTCCTTTGTGTATATCTGCCACATCTTCTTAATCCATTCATCTGTCCATGGACATTTAGGTTTTTCCATGTCCTGACTACTATGAATAGTGCTGCAATGAACATAGGGGTGCATATATTTTTTGAATGAAAGTTTTTTTCCAGATATATGCCCATGAGTGTGATTTATTCATCATATGGCAGTTCTATATTTAGTATTTTGAGTTATCACCCTACCATTTTCCATAGTACTTGTACAAATTTACATTCCCACCAACAACATTGGAGGGTTCTCTTTTCTCCACACCCTCTCCAGCATTTGTTATTTGTAGACTTACTAATGATGGCCATTATGACTGTTGTGAGGTGGTACCTCAATGAAGTTTTGATTTGCCTTTCTCTGATAATTAGGGATGTGGGACATTTTTTCATGTGCCTGTCAGCTATTCACATATCTTCTTTGGAGAACTGTCCATTCAGGTCTTTTGCCCATTTTGCCAAGAAAGCCCTTTGGAACTCAAGATTTTCTTTTTGAAAGTTTCAAATTATGAATTCAATTCCTTCTTTTTGATGTCAGGTTATTGAGGTTATATATTTCATCTTGTGTGAACATTGGCTATGTGGATAAACATGTCCACAGTAGGTTAATTTTTAATAGTACAAAACTAGAAACAACTCAAATATCCATCAACAGTACAATGGATATATAAATTGTGTTATAGTCATAAGATATTATATGATAGTAAGAAAAAATGGAGTCAGCACCCTGGATCCATGGATTCTACATCTATGCGTTCTGCATCCACAGATATGGAAGAACAACTGTATGTCATTTTTGTATAAGGGACTTTAATATTCATCAGATTTTGGTATCATGGGTTGATGCTGGATTCAATTCCTCATTGACACTTAGGAACAATTTTTTACTATTGCCATAGAAGCAACATGTTTGAATGTCCAAAACATAACATTGAAATAAATGACAGAGACAGAATATATCTGTACTATTATATTAACATGAAGTTTAAAACAAGGAAATACTAATTTATGTTGTTAAATGTCATGATATTAATTCTCTGTGGAAGGGCAGGAACCATAAGGGGACATGAGGGATGTTTCTGGAGTCTAGTAATATATTTTATATTTGATTTCTAGTAATAGATTTCTATTAATATATATTACCAGAAAAAAATATATTTAGTAGATATTTTACTTAGATACATTACTAGATATATTACTTAGATAAATTAAGAGATATGTATATCTAGTAATATATTTCTAGTAATATATTTTTTATATATTATTTCTGGTTAGAGAAATGTGCTCATTTGGAAAGCCCATTGAGTTGTACACTTTGGGAACTTTATATATGTTATGTATTAATAAATGTAAAATATATATTTTTAAAAGTTGCTTCTATGGTTATATGAGACACCCTTTAAGACCCAAAGAATTGGAATTCCCATCATGGTTCAGTGGTTAATGAATCTGAGTAAGAACCATGAGGTTTTTGGTTTGATCCCTGGCCTTGCAGGTCAAGGATCTGGCATTGCCATGAGCTGTGGTGTAGGTTGCAGACGCAGCTTGGATTCCACATTGCTGTGGCTATGGAGCGGGCTGGCAGCTACAGCTCGGATTAGACCCGTAGCCTGGAAACCTCCATATGCCGTGGGTGTGGCTCTAGAAAATGCAAAAAGACAAAAGAGAAAAAAGAAAAAGAGCCAAAGAATTGATGAATAAAAGTTGCAAGTAAGATTGGGAAAACCTCCAAGTATTAGTGTTAATTATGTTTTTTTCAGTTTTTTAATTAATTTATTTTTTTTTGGCATTTGTCATTTTAGGGCCTCACCCGCGGCATATGGAGGTTCCCAGGCTAGGGGTCTAAATGGAGCTGTTACTGCCGGCCTACGCCAGAGCCAAAGCAACGCCAGATCCGAGCCGTGTCTGCAACCTACACCACAGCTCACGGCAATGATGGATCGTTAACCCAGTGAGTGATGCCAAGGATCAAACCCACAACCTCATGGTTCCCAGTCAGATTCATTAATCACTGTGCCACGACGGAAACTCCCCAGTGTTAATTATGAATGTAAATTCATTGTACATACTGAATGGGACATCCTGGGAACATTACTTAAATAGGGTTCAGAAGAAAAAATTTTAAACATTTAATCCATTTATATATTTATTTAATTATTTTTTCTTTTTGTCTTTTCTAGGGCCACACTTGCAGCATATGGAGGTTCCCAGGCTAGGGGTCTAACAGGAGCTGTAGCTGCTGGCCTTTGTCACAGTCACAACAATGCAGGATCTGAGCCGCGTCTGTGACCTACACCACAGCTCAGGGTAACGCCAGATCCTTAACCCACTTAGCAATGCCTGGGATTGAACCCGCAACCTCATGGTTCCTAGTCGGATTCGTTAACCACTGATCCACAATGGGAGCTCCCATTTATTTATTTTTTATCATATCTCTTTCTCCCTGTATGTGTGTATAATATATTTTCCCCACTATGGCAAATGCTTGGAAATTTGAAGCCATACCATGATGGCATTTATTGATCTACTGATCTATATTTTCTTTCAAATTAGTTTTAATTAGTAATTGAAACAAATTTAGGATAATCATGTTTTTAGAGAACCTAGGGAGGCTCATAATATTCACTCCTTTCTTATGTGACTCTATTCATAAAGTCAAGGTTATACCAGGATTTTCACTTCTTTCCCTTCCTCATTGTCCTCGGTTTGTGTTTTACAGAATCCATAGACTTGCTCCACCCACAATTTTGGATTATGGATGTTTGGTCTCAACTCTCATTCCCTGATACCAATTCTAACTTCCATTGTTATTTTAGGATCTTAAATCACATTTTTGTAATTACAACTACAAAAATTACCATGAGAGGATTTCCCATCGTGGTGCAGTGAAAACAAATTCAACTAGGAACCATGAGGTTGCGGGTTTGATCCCTGGCCTTACTCAGTGGGTTAAGGATCTGGTGTTGCCCTGAGCTGTGGTGTAGGTCACAGATGTGGCTTGGATCCTGCATTGCTGTAACTGGGGCATAGGCCAGCAGCTGTAGCTCCAGTTAGACCCTAGCCTGGGAACCTCCATATGCCATGGGTGCAGCCCTAAAAAGACAAAAATTTACTCTGAGATTTAACTCTTTTGTTCTGGAAACTTGAATTCATCTAAAGTTACTAAATAACTTCTTACTCTTTCCTTGAATTTTAAGTTAGTAATCAATTATTTATTCTACATTACCCAATTACAAGAGACTCTTTGGAAATTAAAAGCACAAAACAGGTAAAATAGAATGGTCCTGCTTACTCTGGTATTAACATGACACCATCTATTCTCAAGGGTAGATTTTTTTATTTTATCTTATGTTATCCTGTTTAGAAATTTGAGTGCTGTTTTTAATTACCTTTGGCATTTTTTTACAAGCCCAATTTCATTCAAGTTTTATCTTTATGACAATTTACTACCATTTTATATTATCTTTTTGTGTCTTTTGTATATGTTGCTTTTATTTCTAAGATTTACATAGGTGATCAAAAAAATTGAGAGGAAATATTATTTCTAGAAAGGGAAAAGCTTTCTCAAGAGAAAAAGTTATAGTTATGAGACTTGACTTCACCACTCAATGACCTTTATTCAATCCCTTAATGTATATAAGAATCTATCAGTTTATTTGTAAACAGCCAAAAAATAAAAAATGCACATCTCAGGATCATTTAATGAACAAATTTGCATGTAATCTGAACAATTATACAATATGTATGCTAACACAATATATAATACAGTGTGCATTATAATATAATAATGTGTACTTATGTAATTAATAAGAATTTTTTATACATTTAATTTCAATTTAGTAATTGGTATAAACACGGTTACCTATTTTTCCCCTTTCAACATTTTATATTTTTATTTTCTCTTTTGTAGACCATGCATTCTGAAATATTTTGAAATAACTTTGAATAATATCTATGATTTAAGTCCTCTACACCCCACCTTTGCTATTTCTATAAACTCTGAGATGACATGGTCAAATTCTTCCTGAGTGTTTGTCACTTCTGCTTCACCAGACAATTCTTCCTCATTAATCAAAGGCAATTTTATTGCAACATTTCTTCGCTTTGCCTCATTAGCCTCCTGAGAGCTGAAAGTGTCAGAAAGGCAAATTCAAACATCAGTTGTTTTTCTTTTAGCAATGACTCTACCAACTGTCCTCTGGATAAGTGAATCCCCCACTGCCCTCACTGTTGTAGTCTGGGCATAGGATATATCTGTCCTCTACTGTGAACACATCTTTTGCAGCTGATGACAGTACTGTTTTAGTGGCCTAGAATTTACTTCCACCAATGTAGTTATTTATTTTCTCTTCTTTCATACTATCCAAATCCTCTTCTCTAAGAAGAATTCTCAGTTGTTGAATTTTTACATGCACACTTTTCTTAATTATCCCCTCTGTTTCTGTTAAGCCTGTTTCTTTTCAATGTTTTGGACCTACTCATAAGTATCACCTAACAAGTTCAGAGGCTGAAATTCTTCCTTTTGCTCTAAAGCTTAAAGTACGAGTTATTATTTCCAGTTACTTTATTACTCAAACTCTGTTCACACTGTAGACACAGCTGAGTCAAAATGATCTCAATTTTTACTCCGTTATTCTTACTTCCCTATATAGTACCTGTTTTACAGTTATGCCTCTGCACTTTCTTTCTTTCCTTCCTTCACATTTCAACTTGTTGCTTATTTTTTAAACAAAAGAAACAGTTGGCTATCTGCCAAACATTATTTTCAGTCTCTGTAAAGTATCCTTCATCCCTTGCCACATTTTATTTTTTCTGATTTCATACGTGATGCTCTAGAAATCCTTCTACGTACCAATCCTTGTTTACACCAAGTTCCTTCTTTTAAATCAGTGGCTTCTAAATGAAAGACAAAACATCCACATGCACTCTCATTTAAATTCCAAAGTTGCTGAAATAGCATTCAACAACATGATCAGCATATCACAAATCTCAAAAGACGCTTTACTCAAAAAGTTTTCTGTGGTTATAGAAGCTTGAGAAAGGCTGAATAGTATAGTCCTATTTTTAGATGCGTATGCCCAAAATGAAAATTCAGATATCTTTCAATTGATATGAAAATAAAGAACCACCAAAACTAGCAAAATATTGTACATTAACTATAAATTATATTAAGTAAATATATGTTAAATACATATTTATATGTATAGTTATATATGTATATAAAGTTTCATGTATATGTGTGTGTGTGTGTGTGTGTGTGTGTGTGTGTGTGTGTGTGTATACATATGTACATACATATATAAAACTTTATTTAACCTAGATTTACAAATTGTTTGGAAATTCTTCATTATGGAATATCTATTGGCAGCCCAAGGAATATATCTTATTCATTATAATAATAGATAAAATTTACTGAATGCTTACTATATGTCAGAAATCACGCTAGTTAATAAAAAGTCAACAAATATCTATAGAGCACTTAATATTTACCAGCTCACTTCTCATCTTTAAGAATACAATAGTGGAAACAATAAATTTTCTGCCACCATTTTAGTAAGAAAAAGAGATGGTACAGAGTATATTATTAATAAATAATCAGTAGGAGTTAAGCAAGAGCAGGATTTATACCATTTATTGATGGGTGTGGCAGACTTTCAAATTTAGATAGGTAGATAGAGACAAACTCACCTAGAAGTTAACTACTGAGAAAACCCCTAAAGTCATGAGGGAGTTAGCTTTGAGGACATGTAGGGGAAACATGCAGGGGAAACATTCTAGGTAGGATTATTTATGTATTAAAGGCCTTGAGGCAGAAATGTGCCCAGTTTATTTAATGAACAGTAAAGAAGGCCAGTGTAGCAGAGAAGAAAAGATGAAGGAGAGAATACCCAGAAACAAAGTTGGAGATGTAACAGGATAAAACCCTTTATTGAATTAAATGTGGCAAGCCACTGGGGTTGTTGAATGGTGTGGCATGATCTGACACATTTTAAAAGAATCATTTTGACCTCTGTGTTGAGGTCAGATAACATGTAGTCATGGGCAGAAGCATGGAAATAAGGAGACTTACAAAAATACTAGGGAACAATTATAATGGCTTGAACCAAAACTATAACAGTCATTAAATTCTAGATGTATTCTGTAGGTAGAGATTCAATACTATTTCTGTTTTGTTGTGGTGGTACTATTGCGGTTTTGTTGTGCGTTCTCCCCTGAATAACTGGACAAGAGAAGTTGCCATTAACCAAAAAGTGCATGACTACAGGAGAAGTAAGTTTCCCTTGGGCAGGAGTAGAGGATATTAGGAGCTCCATTTTAAAGCATGTTAATTGGTAGCTGGATATATGAGCCTATTCCCCTTAACAACTTGACAAGCAGAGTATTAACTATATTGTGCGCATTTTTTATTTGAAAAAGCTAAGACCTCAAGAGGTCAGGAAATCAATATGAGGTTATCTAATTAATTAAACAAGTGCTAATCTGGGATTTGAATTCAAAGACACATTTCTCAGACTCTTTGTTAAGATCTGACAAAATTATGCTCCGATGGTAATGACTGCTTTTATTACTACTGAACTGAATGATATGTTAGGTTTCTTGCAATCAAAACACCTTAAATATGTAGTCCTTGGGGGATCTGATAGTGCACTCACCTTTCAGTTATCCATATCAAAATTATCCCTACACCTGAGAAGGAAGTGACCAAGCCCACTGCACATCTCTTATTTCTTGGTCAGTAACAATGGCTCTGGCATTCTTTGGCACCTTTAAATCCTACCTATCATTATTTAGAGCATAAGATATTGCATTCTATTTATTCCCAAGTCTGTATCATACTGCCATGACTATGCATTTATACTATTCATTCTCCTTTCTGTGATGAGTTTTCATCCTTCTTGATCTTTGGCTTTGATCCCCATCTATTTTCTTAAAATTTTCCTCTTTTTAGCATTCCTATTTGGCATCTTTCATGTATTGGAATCCTTTCTGTTTTATAATAATCCAGATTATTTTTAAAAAGTGCTTTTCTCAAATTCCTTCAGTAGAGGGGAGATATCAGCTGGCAGTTACAAAACATGTTCTAATCCTAAACCTCTTACATTCCAAGTGTAACCACAGCCTTTTTCTACCCTGGAACTTCCTCCTTCTTGTACCTAGGAAATATCCCAGAGCAAAGATAGAACACTGACAAAAAACAGAAGTTAAATTTAGATGGTGCCATCACTCCATCACTAAAGGGTTGGGCTCTCTGCTAATGAGTTTGGTCTTGATTTAATGAACCTGACTGGGAAGCACCACAATCCCATGCGTCACTAGGAATTGGTGGCTATTCTTCTCCTTTTTCCCTATGTCATTCTGTCTCAGGACTCAGACAATGTATTGAAGAGAGTACCTCCATGGCTGCAAAGCAATCAATTTGGCTTCAATTCCTTAGTGTGCTTTGAGTCCGCTTGCTGCAAATACCACCAGTGAGCTGTGACTCCTCAGCAATCTCTCTCTGAAAGAGAGAGAGAGAGAGAGATTTCCTGGAAATCTATCCATTCAGCTCACCCTTGAATGCACCTTGAGCAACTGCACTTTGAGCAACTAGCTGCCTCTCCTGTAAGCATGTTATTAATGGTGTCTTTTCAAAACAGAGATAGTGCCATGGAAAATGCAATATTGATTTTTCCCCTTCTTTCTCACTGTTTCAATCACTGCTCGTTTGAATGACTTTCATTTTTAGCAACAACAAGAGAATCTTTGAAGAAAGGTGGTTTATAGGATCAGCCTGAAATAAAATCACCACTCAATTTAAGCTCTGAAAAATACTATTGATATTTTAATAGAAGTTTGGAGAACCTATTGCGAGCTCAATAATAGCTACAAGGCGTTTATACACAGAAATCGTAGTTAGGGATCATTTGATTTCTTAGGTGCTATGTGTTAACAACAAATAATGTTTTAAAGCTTCAATCACTTCCATAATGTATAAATTGAGAGTCTCAAGAGTGTGAAAATGTTCAGAGTGCTTCAAAAGGGGCAAAAGCCTTTCTGTGAGTCAAATTATTAGTCCTTAATTGAACTTTGTAGAAAAGACCTCCCATAGTTTTCACTTAAACTCTCTATACACCTATGTTAGCATCAGAGAAATCACAAAATCTTACAGCTGAAAGACCTAGAGATTACGTAGCAAGCAAAGTCCAGCTGAAGGTGTGATTCAATGGAGGTGGCACAGTCTCAAATTCATACCCAGGACTCCCTCTGTGGGTAGAGGGAATCCTTCTTCCTACCTGAACCTGGCCATAGTAGTGAGTTCTCTCCTTTTCCATTTCCCTCCTATATTCTCCAAAATATATATGAATCTTCTCAGTTTTAAATATTTCTATGGTATACAAACATATTCATTTATGAAGTAGAATAGCAATCTTACTATATTAATTGTCTTCAAGGGTCACATCAAGAATTACATCTTCTTGGAAACTTGTGACTTCAGTCCATTTTGATGTGACTTCAGCCCCTTTCTGTCAACTCCTGTAAATCACTGAAAATATGCCCAGATCTGTCCTTACATGTTCTATGTGTTTGCAAAGATTTCTGTTGAGGTCTTTGAAATCAATGCTTATTAAGTGAATAGACATTTACTGTGTGGTTAATGTGCAAGGTACCATGATACCTGTTAAGATAAATAGAAATGAGAATAAATTATGTTGAATGGACATGCATTTTTTTGGTCTTTTTCCCTTTTCTAGGGCCGCACTCGTGGCATATGGAGGTTCCCAGTATAGGGGTCTAATCAGAGCTACAGCCACTGGCCTACTCCACAGCCACAGCAATGGGGGATCCGAGCCACATCTGCAACCTACACCATGGCTCACAGCAACACTGGATGGTTAACCCACTGAGCAAGGCCAGGGATTGAACCTGAAGCCTCGTTGTTCCTAGTCAGATGCATTAACCACTGAGCTACAAGGGAAACTCCCACAAGCGTGTTTTAAATGTATGAAAAGAATGTTCACAGGAAGAGGTTGGTGTAGAAGAAGATCATAGAAAGGAACTTCACAGAAAAGGAAAAGCAAGAGCAGAAGAATTTAGGCCTTGTCAATGTAGCAGAAGTAGAGTCTTTGGGAAAATATACTGAGATTTACTTTCAAAAATGTGACTAAATAGTGGAAAACAGAATAAGAAATAATATGCTTCTGAGTTTGGAGAATCAAAACTAACTTTAGTATATTGTATAGACACTGGAAATGAACCTTATTAGGATGGGGGAGGGATATCCTTTTATACAATGATTCAATAAAAATTAATTGGAAACATACAATATGTAAGGCATTACTCTAGGCTCTAGTGATAACTTTGAAATAGTGGGGTTAGGAAGCTATTATATCTAATTCTAGAGTAGCATGATTGCTGTGAAAACAGAAATCAACCATTAGATTGAGAAATTGTGCCTAAACATGAAAGGTAAAGGGCCTTCATAATATACATTAAGGATGGCAATCCTCTTAACATGAAGGGCCAAAGTGGGAGGAACTAACTGGAAGTCTGTGTGGCTAGAGGAGGAGTACTGGTGGTTTACATTTTGGCCACAGTAATAGGGATGAGATGTTTGAGGAAGGGTTTCTCTGTTTATTTGTTTGTTTTTTAGGATTTCCTATTTTCCTCTTCTTCCACAGAGTTGTTTGATTAGATCGGTCAGCAGCCATAGAGGCTGCCTGACCTGCTTTGACATTAATGCTGTTTAGCCTTTTGGAAGGGTCAGAGAGCCATTGCTATCAGAAACCAAGACAACTCCCATAGGAAAGGAAGTGTCTTAGTCTCATCAGAAGGACTCCTGAAGTTCTATGTGGAACTTGTGGAACTATGTGGAACCTCTCCTCAGGGGCCTACATTCCTTGAGGGGAAAGCCTTTTAATAACAGATGGGATAGGATTTGCCTGACCTTTTCTTCTCTGTACACATCTTTCTTAGAAACTATGAAGAAAAATATTTCTGACAGCTGGCCATTATTATTCTTTCCCCAGCAGAGGGGAGCCTAATATAATCCATCTCTTAGATGCAGAGTTCCTGCTACCTGTTTCCATGTGTTTAGTTTGATCTGATACAGGATCTAGTCAGTTCACTATCAATAAACTCCCACAAAGTGTTTTCAAACTAGTTCAGTACCTAAAATATGGACAAATAGTGAGAGAATAAGTTTATCTCTATGACATCCTCATACTTCATACGCAGGAGGAAATTTCATGGCTGGTAAAACCATTGATTAACCATAAAACTATTATGTAGAATGTTACTTTTTCTGTTTTAGGAAAACCAATATAAATTCCAAATGACCTCTACATTAATGATCTGAAAACAAACTTGAAGAAATATATATTTCTCAGCCAACCTATGATAACCACTAGAAAAAAATTCAGATCAGCTTCTATCAGAGATGAATGAATTCAACGTCTGTGATTATAGACACTAGGACATTTATTCATGAAACAGAGTCTCAGGTTATGAACTCAATTTTGAATTTAAGTTTGTTTTTGTTGTTATTTTCTAAGATCAATGTAAATAGCTCCTTATTTAAGAGCTTTTTGATTTGAATTTTCTTTCCGGGTATAAAGTTATCCTTTAAAATAAAATTTCCCACTTAAGTTATAAGAATATAAAATGTGCCACAGTAATTTGTGTTTATTTCTTAATAGAGAGTAATGACAATACATCTACATGTTCTATGCCTCAGGCACGGCTGATTATCTGTTCTCAAGATGTAAACACAGGGAATCTTAAAGGTTATTATGAAGAGTAAGTGAGATAAATGATACTCATTAATATTTCATGGTAACTGTCTTAATACTAAGTCTAAGTATCCAACACCTAAAAAATGTTTCAAACAACTCAATATTATAGTGGCAACAGGAGAAATTCACTTTGGAGGGTTTTCCCAATGAAAATGAACACCTGGATTTACATATTTTTAACCTATATTTCTTTCCATGGCCTTATAGTTCAGCATCACTCAAATTTATTCAATTTAATTCAAATATTTAATTGAATGTGCCTTCTAAACAAGTCCGTTTAAGGTTGATTGCCCTGGAATCAGATTCTAAGTCTCTGAGATGGGAGTGCAGACTTACTAGAGTATGCTATTCAGAGCAACATGACTGGAGAGAGGGAGCACATGGACTAGGTGTGAGTACAATAGAGGCTTTAGACAGTCCCATGGCTGCCCTGATTCTAGGATAGCCCTTAAAATATGCCTCAGTAGATTCATGAGAATTGGGCTCTTTTACCCTTGAATCAAGCAGTTATTGGATGTAAATTTTCTCAGGATGAGGGAGTAATTTTGGAAGAGCCAGATACCTTCCATCAAGGTTAATTATTGGTGAGGGTTTCTGCTATAGTCAAGTCTGCAACCAATGTGCCTACCACTGGATAGCACAAACACACACACACAAACATTTTTTTTTCCTAGGTGTTTCAGGAATGAAAGTATATAATAATCATAGATTTTCCTTTAAGAACTTATCAGTCTGCATTGAGAGTTAAGACAGTCATACAGATAAATAAAATCTATAAAACAGAGAAAATCCTAGTATCTACTGTTACCCAAAAATAAATCAAATCCTGTGGCTGCACAGAGTAGGAGCTGATGAGGGAAAACAAAGACTATTGACTGTCATAAATAACAGTAAATTCACAATAATTATTAAGAACAGCAAATTCCCAGGACACTGGAGATTAAGCAAAATTGTAAGAATAATTCACCATCTCAAGTTGTTAAAGTCATTGTAAAGAAGACCTCAATCCCACAGAAGATGGGTTATTAGCCAGAGTGAAGCTGGACTCTATACAAATCTACTTACATCCTAAAACGGACCCATAATAGAACATGCCCCAACAGGACCCTGGATCCCTTCACAGTCTGAAGCAGATATTCAGGGAAAAAAGAACTAAATAGGAATTTAATGTTCTTTTCTGTTCTATTGGAAAGACTGAAGTGTTAGCACCAGTCCAAAATGGGTTCAAATTACTCTAAACTCTACTATCTGTGAAGCTTTCATAGGGTAAATGAGCATCTGCAAACAACGGGTTTCTCAGCTGAAAACTGAACTTAATGATATTTATATTCCAGGGACGTTATAGGCATTACATAAATTAAGCTGGGTCCTGCAAAATGACAGACTAACTTAACATGGACTCCCCTGTCTCCAAAATAAAAACAAAAATGTAGAAAATAAACAATAATAATACAAGTAGTTGATTGAGATTAAATGAACTGAAATTATCAGATGCCAATAGAGAAGCTGAAATTAAAGCAGGACTTAGGGGATAAGAACTTGGGAACTAATATTCACAGAAAAACAGAAAATGAAATTTTGGACTAGGGGAGGTAAAGAGCTATCAATAAGAAATCTGCATAACTGGAGGTCTTGGAAGTGGTGCCCCTTCAGAAAAAAAAAAACAAAAAACAAAAAACTGGCACCATAAAAAATTTTATCCAAGATAAGGAAAAAAGTAAGGATGCCTCTGCCTAGGGCTCCAGGTAGTACAAAAAAAAAAATCCTCTCAGAAACTAAAAAAGACTCAAGCCTGAATATCTACACTTGCCATGAAGTTATTCCAAAAGTAATACATTAATGTCAATACATTAAATAAAAACAAAACCTGGTGAAACCCCTGGAGTATCCAGCGAGAATTATTTTTGCGTATTTTTAAAATCTAGTATAAACTTGAGTCATACAGTCTCTATTATAAAATAAAAAAGATCCTGCCAATGAAATTTACAAGCTCTGTAGGGAAATGATCAACTTTATATTAGGCCAGGTAGCCTAGGTTAACATACAACACCACAACTCAAAGCTTATCAGCAGAAAAGAACTTCAAATGAGTGTGTCTCATAGCATAATGTGCAGAGTAAGCATTTCAAATGCAGGTTGATTAGAAACACACAAATTGAAGAAGAGACAGGGATAAAAATAAGAGAAAAGAACATAAAACCATAGAGATATACTCAAAAGGTAACCATGAAATTGGAGTACTAGAAGGAGGAATGAGGGAGAATAACACAAAAGGAATGTTCAAAAGAGAAAGTGACAGATATTTTCAATGCTGATAAAATAAACCTCATAAACACAAGAACCTCAATAAATTTCCCCAAGCAGGATAAATATAAAGAAAATTATATGTGTACAAATACACACGCCTAAGTAAAATGGATGAAAAATAAAAAGAATCACAAAAGCATCCTGAGGAAAAAAAAATTAACTTGCATGGAGATGCAATAATATTGAGAGTTAATTTAGCCAAAGAATTGTTGAAAATAAAAGACAGTGGACTAGCATCCTTGAAATGCTGAGGGGACCTAAAACCTATTAACTTCCATAATTCTATATGTAGGAAAAACACAGTAATAAAATAAAGACAATGTCAAATAAACTAAAAATAAAGACAGTTTCAAATGGTTTAAAAAAGTAGTAGGCCAGAAAAAGGTAATACCTAAAAGATGTTCTTCAAACAAAAATAAAAGGATCTCAGATACAATCATGTATGTAGAGAATGGAAAAACAAATTTAAATATAAAAATATAAATATTAACAGCATAAACAAAATGTAAACACTTTATAGAGTATAATATATATATGGAACTAAAATTTATAACAATATAAAGTTGGAGTAGCATATGAGATTAAAATCTTCATGGATTTTAGCATTATTGGGGAAGCAATAAAAGTAATTACTGTATTGTGTATAAAAAATGAAAGATTCATGTTTTAATTTCTAGGTTAAATAAAGAAAACTATATAACTGATAGGTTAAGTAGGAAAAAAAAAACCTCTGACAATCCAAAAATAAACATTCAACAAACTCAGAAATAAGGAAAAAAAGAGGTATTAAATAATGAATTAAACTTAAAACCTACGTTAAATGGTATATATAGCCAATTTTATCAGTAATTATATTTATATAAATAAACTTAATTCTCTAATTAAATACTAAATTTGATAAAACTATAAAATTAAGCTTTAAATATAAAGACATAAAAGTTGGGGAAGGGATGAGGAATGATAACTAATTATTCAAATATTAACTAATAATATCAGACAAAGTGAGCTTAAATGCAAGGATGGTTATTAGAAACAAAAAATACATGTCTTAATGCCAAAGGGATCAATGTTCTGGAAAGGTGACAATTCTAAATCTGTTTGAAATAATTAAAAGGGACTCAAAATGTATACATCAAAAATCGAGAGAATAGACAAGTTCACAATCATAAGGAAGACTGTAATAAATCTCCTAACTGTTGAAAAACAACAAAAATCATGAAGATACAAAATACTTGAGAAGCACAATAAATGCCATCTTGCTGACATGTGACAACAACACACATAACCATAAAAGAGCCCAAATTCTTTTCACACATGCATGAAATATTTATCAAAATCAACTACTTGTCATTTCATAAAGTCTCAGAAGATTTCAAAAGGCTTGAATCATTTAAAGCACATTTTTAAACTGCTATGAAATTAAATTGGAAAGCAATGACAAAAAGTAATTTCCTACCAGCTGAAAATAAATGGCATAAATGTCTAAATAATACCTGGAAAAAAGAAAAAATTCAGATGAATTAGGAAACAATCTGCAAAAAATTATGAAGACATGATATTTCAAACTTGTGCTCAGAACTGCATAGTTAATGTCCTCAGAAGGAAATATGTTGCTTTAAATCAGTAATTACCAGCCAGGGATGATTTTACCCATGCAGGGAAGTTTGCCATTATCTTAACATATTTTTAGTTGAAACAACCAGAAAGATCTACTAGCACATACTAAGTAGAGGACAGGATAGTTCCCTTCAACAGATAATTATTGGGGCCAAAGTAATAACAGTGCTGGGGTTGAGAAACTCTGCCCTAAATGTAAGCAGTAGAAAACAGGAGAAGAGGAAGAAGGTTGAAAATCAATGTAAAGTAAGAGCAAATCAAACTAAAAAAAATTATAGAAAATAGAGAAGGAATTAAATTAACAAATCAATAAAATAGAAAAAAGATGTATAATACATAGAATCAATAGTCAAGATTGAAGGGAGGAGATCAAATGGCAGAACAGGAAGTCATGCAACTTACCTTCACACAGGAATACATCAAAAATACATCTACATGTGAAAGCATTCTCACTAAAAGCTAACAGGAGACTGGAAGATAGACTCCATTACAACCAAGGCTGTAAGAAAGATCTACGTGGAGTCAGGTAGGAAGGGAAGAGAACAAATCAGGTTGGGATTTGCACTCCTAGGAAGGAACTCAAAATATAAGGGATATTACGTGGCTGGCTATCCTCTATGGGGAGTGAGTGAATCAAGCCACATTTTGGGCAACCCTGTGCTAGGGTTTGATGCCAGGAAAATAAGTGTCCTTGGCTGCTTGGAAGGCCAGTGGGACTAACAGGAGGTCTGTGA
This sequence comes from Catagonus wagneri, assembly GCA_004024745.2. Classification (NCBI taxonomy): domain Eukaryota; kingdom Metazoa; phylum Chordata; class Mammalia; order Artiodactyla; family Tayassuidae; genus Catagonus; species Catagonus wagneri. Next base: position 2,599,947 of record PVHT020000286.1, on the reverse strand, counting down.
GAAGGCTCGACTCTGCTTGTGAGGAGTGTGCATGCACTTGATTAATCCTGAATCTGGGCAGAAAGGGAGGGCTGAAAGAGCACAGCTGGATTACTGGCCTCCCTTAATCACTCTCACATACACTCAAGCCTGAGCTGAGCCATTCTGGCCCAGCTTGCTTCACAACATAAGCTCCTCATGGGGTGAGGGCTGCCACAGGTGAGAGCCCAAGCTCAGATGTGAGATGCAAAAGCAGCTCAGACCCTAAAGTTTGTCTGAGCAGAGCAGAGGTAGTCATTACTGATGCTTACACAGATAATGCATCAGAAGGAGTCATGATCTCTATCTGGAGCTGGACCAACATATCGTGCATTCAGAACCACAGTGAGTGCCTATGCTAACTGTTCCCGTTCCAGCAATGCTCCCCTCTGGGATAAGGGTACTGGGAGTAGGGAGAGCATGTAAAGGGAACAGAGCCAGCCTATATCCAACAATCAGTCTTCTTCTCCAGTAACATGGAAACCAGCCACCCCCTATAGTGCAATGATGGCCACTGAGCAGAGAATAAGCTCTGGATTACACCTGGATCTGTCTCTAGCCCTTCTATTTCTAGTCTCATTCCCTAACAACGTGAAAACTTCCAGTACTTATTGAGGAAAGATATTACTTGTTTTCATGTCAGATTGAGCCCTCTCTCAAAAGCCATTTGGCCCATGCAGAGGATATAAGGGTGTTCTCACACAAGGAAATACCTTAATGACTACAACAGGTAACTATTCATAAATTTCATAGAGACAGAGAAAGTAAAGCAAAATGAAAACACAGAGATTTTTTTTTAAATTGAAAGAGCAAGGGAAAACTGAAGAAAACTAATGAAACATAAAAGAAACAATGTAATGGATAAAGAACTCAAAACATTATTAAAAGAATGTTAACTATATTATGGGAAATTATAGATTAACATATTGATACATTAAAAGAGAAACTAGAAAATATTAAAAGAATCAATCAGAACTGAAGAAAACAATATCAAAACTTAAAAAACAAAACCAGACACAGTAGAATGAATTAACAGCAGGCTTGGTGACACAGAATAATTCATAAGTGATCTGGAAGACAGAATAGTAAAAATCGTCAAAACAGAAAAGAAAAAAGAAAAATGAATTTTAAAAATGAGAACATTTTTCAGAGACCTCTGAGGCAACATTAAGCATACAAACATTTTCATTATAGGAGTCTCAGAATGAGAATAGAGCAAGAAAGGGGTCAAAATATATTTGATAAAATCATGGCTGAAAATTTCCCAAATCTGAAGGAGGAAACAGATATCCAGCTACAGGATGCCAAAGGGTGCCAAAGAAGATGAACCCAAACATACTCACAACAAGACATACCATAATTGGGAGTTCCCTTCGTGGCTCAGAGGTTAATGAATCCGATAAAGAAACATGAGGTTGCTGGATCGATCCCTGGCCTTGCTCAGTGGGCTAAGGATCCGGCATTGCCGTGAGCTGTGGTGTAGGTTGCAGACACAGCTTGGATCCCATGTTGCTGTGGCTGTGGTGAAGGCCAGTGGCTACAGCTCCTGTTAAACCCCTAGCCTGGGAATCTCCGTATGCCGCAGGTGTGGCTCTAGATAAAGGCAAAAAGACAAAAAAAAAAGACATACCATAATTAAAATTGCAAAAGTTGGGAGTTCCCATTTTGGCACAGCAGTAACAAACTTGACTAGTATCCATGAGAAATCCAGGTTTGATCCCTGGCTTTGCTCAGTGAGTTAAGGATCTGGCATTGCTGTGAGCTTCAGTGTAGGTTGCAGATATGGCTCAGATCTGGTGTTGCTGTTGCTGTGGTATTAGCCAGCAACCATGGCTCAATTCAAAGACTAGCCTGGTAACTTCCATGTGCCATGAGTGTGGCCGTAAAATAAAAAAAAAGAGATAATATCAAAAGCAGCAAGAGAAAAAAACAGAGACTCATATACAAAGGAGCCCATATTTGGGCTGATTTTTGTGCAGAAACTTTGAAGTTCAAAATGGAGTGGCATGACATATATAAAGGGTGAAAGGGAAAATCCTGCAACTTAGGATACTCTGCACAGCAAGCTTATCATTTATAATCAAATGAGAGATAAAGAATTTCTAAGATAAGAAAATAATAAAAGTTAATCAATACTAACCATACCTTAAAATAAACGTTAATGAGTATTTCTAAGTGGAAAAGAAAAGGCTATAATAAGAAATAAGAAGCTACATGAAAGAAAAAATCCCACTAGTAAGGCAAATATATACTAAAGATGAGGATCGGCAACTTAAGGTAGTATGAGATCAAAAGACAAAAAAATTGTAAAATGTATAAGTGCAATATTCAGTAAATGTACAAACATGAAGATGTAAAATATATTAAAAACACAAAGTGGAAGTAAAAAAATAGATCTTTAGAATGTGTTTAAACTTGTGTTTAAAACAAGTATATATAGATCATTATATATGAACAGCATGGCAAACAAAAATCAAAAACCTACAGATGTCTAAAAACTAGAGAGAAAAACAAACGCAAGCATACCACTAAATATAACCATCAAACCACAATGGAAGAAATTAAAGAAAAAAACAACATAGAAAAACCACAAAACAATCAGGGAATTGTAAGAAAATGTCAATAAGTAAATACCTCTAAATGATAATCAATTTAAATGTCAATTGACTAAATGCTCCAATCCAAAGATATAGGTGACTGACTAGATAAAAAGGATATCCATCTATATGTTGTTTACAAGCAACACACTTCAGAATTAAAGACACACAGACTGAAAGTGAGCAGATGGAAAATGATATTTCATGTAAATGGGAAAAATAAGATAACAAGCGTAGTAATACTTAGATAAAATATAATTTAAAACAAACTCTACAAAAAAAGACAAAAAGGCCATTACATAATGATAAAAAGATTAGTACAAAATTGTATATTATACTCATTAATATATATGTACCTAACAGGAGCACCTAAATTAATATTTACTTTATATAAGTAAATATTAAGAGGCATAAAGAAAGAAATTGATAATATTACGGGACTTTTAAGTCTCACATCAGTTAACAGATTATCCAGAGAGAAAAATCAATAAAACAGTGGTCTTAAGAGACACAATAGACTAATCGGACTTAACAGATATCTATAGGACAGTCCATCCCAAAACAAAAGAATACATGTTCTTTTCAAGTGCACATGGAATGTTCTCCATGACAAATCACATGCTAGTCCACAAAACAAATTTGAGAGGACAGAAATTATATAAAGCACCCTTTCTCAACACAATGGTACGAAAGTAGGAATGAAATACAGGAAAAAAAACACATAAAAACGCAAACAGCTGGAAATAAAACAACGTGCTACCCACCCCCCCAAAAAAAACACAAGAAAAGAAAAAACAAAAATAATGGGTCAATGATAAAATCCAAATGGAATTGGAAACATAACTCTTCTTTTCTTTTCCTTTCCTTTCCTTTTCTTTTCTTTTCTTTTCTTTTCTCTTTTCTTCTCTTTTCTTTTCTTTTCATCTTTTTAGGGCTGCACCCATGGCATATGGTGGTTCTCAGGCTAGGGGTTGAATCAGAGCTGTAGCTGCTGGCCTACACCACAGCCATAGCAATATGGGATCCAAGCCATGTCTGCAGCCTACACCACAGCTCATGGCAACATTGGATCCATAACCCACTGAGCAAGGCCAGGAATCAACCTGTGTCCACATGGATGCTAGTCAGATTCGTTTCTGCTGAGCCATGATGGTAATTCCCCAGAAACATAATTTTCAAAATCTATGGGATGCAATAAAAGGAGTTGTAGAGGGACATTTATAACCATGCAAACCTTTCTCAAGAAATAACAAAAATCTCAAACATAATCTACTATCTAAAAAATCAGGAAAAGGAAAAATGAAGCCCAAAGTCAGCAGAAAGAAATAATGAAGATCAGAGCAGAAAAAAATTTAATAGAGACCAAAAAAAAGAAAAGAAAAGAAAAGTTCAATGAAAAGAAGGCCTGTTTTTTCAAAATATAAAATCAGCTGTTCCTGTCATTTCTCAGTGGTAACAAACACAACTACTATCCATGAGGACATGGGTTCAATCCCTGTCCCTGTTCAGTGGGTTAAGGATACATTGTTGCCATGAGTTGTGATGTAGGTCACAAGAGCAGCTTAGATCCTGAGCTTCTGTGGCTTAGTATAGGCCAATAGCCACAGCTCCAATTTAACTCCTAGCCTGGGAACTGCCATATGCTGTGGATGTGGCCTTAAAAAGACAAAGAAAAAGAAAAGAAAAAGAAGATATAAAAATCAATAAAATTCTAGCCAGGCTCTACCAGAAGATAGAGGACTCAAATAAAAGAATAAGAGATGAAAGAGGAGAAATAACAACTGATATGACAGAGATACAAAAATTATTAGAATTGTTTCCCAATAAATTGGATATTCTAGGAGAAATGGACAAATGTTTAGAAACATACAATCTTTCAAGTATAAATCAGAAAGAAATAGACAATCTGTCCTGACTGACCACTAGCAGTGAAACTGAATTTATAAAACAAACATGTCCAGCAAACAAAAGTCAGGCCTAGACAATTTCACAGAGGAATTCTTTTGAGCACATAAAGAAGAGGTGATATCTACTTCTCAAACTATTCCATAAAAAAACTGAAGATTGTGGAACACCCCCAAATTCATTCTATGAGGCCACTATTTCCCTGATAGCAAAATGAGGCAAAGACACTACAAAAAATTTAAAAATAAAGAAATTTACAGGCCAATATCACTGATGAATAGAGATTTAAAAATTCTTAACAAAATAGTAGCAAACTGGACTTAGCAATACAAACTAAATCGTACATATTGATCAAGAGAGATCTGTTCAATAAATACGAGGAACATTCAGTATTCCCAAAACAATGGGATGTACCTCCTTTACCAAGTAAAGGAAAAAAATCATACGATCATCATAGATGCATAAAAATAATTTGGCAAAATTCAACATCTATTCATGATGAAAAGTCTCAGCAAAGTTGATATAAAGGAAACATATCCCAACATTTAAAGGCCATTCATGATAGACTCACAGCTATTATCATACTCAATTGTGAAAAGCTTAACGTTTTTCTCTAAAATTAGGAACAAGACAAAGTGAAATGTCAGAGAAAGACAAATACTCTGTTATCATTTATAAGAGGAATATGAAAAATAAAACAATGAGTGTATATAATAAAACAGAAACAGACTCACAGATATGGAAAAGAAAATTATTTCCAGTGGGAAGAGAGAAGGAGGTAAAGGCAAAATAAGGGTATGAGTTTAAGAGATACAAATTATCATGTATAATTAAGTAAGCAACAAGGATATATTGTACAGCAAGGTAAATATAGCCATTATTTTGTAATAACTTTAAATTCATTATAATCCATAAAATATAGAAACATTATGTTGTACACCTAAAATTAATATAGTATTGTAAATCAATAAACTTCAATTTTTTTTCTATTTCTATAGCCCTACCCATAGCATATAGAAGTTCTAGGGATAAGTATCAAATCAGAGTTGAAGCTGAGGCCTATGCCAAAGCCATGGCAATACTGGATCCAAGCCATATCTGTGACCTATGCTGCAGCTTGAATCAACATCAGATCCTTAACCCACTGAGGCGATGTGAGGTTCTTAACCCTCTAAGTCACAATGGGGACTTCTCAATTTTTAAAGAGTCAAATAATTGATTCTTTGAAATGACAAACAACATTAAAAAAAGGTATTGAGAAAAAGAGAAATTGCAAATGGCATCAGGAATAGAAAAGTAACATGACTGCCATTATACATATTAAAATAAATAAGAGCTTACTATGAACAAACAGCCTTATGCCATTAAGACTGAGATTTTTGGATGAAATTAATAGATTTTGCAATGAAATAACCACTGAAAACTTACAGAAGAAACAGAAAATCGTAATAGACCAATAGTCATTAAAGAAGCTAAAGCACTATTTAAATCTTCCAAGGAAAATCCCAGGCTCAGATAAAATTAATGATAAATCTTCCAAGTATTTTTGGAAAAACTCACATAAATTATTCCTGAGCATAGCAAATACATCCTAGTTTTTTTTTTATCATATAAATATAACCTTGATATCCAAACCAGGTAGAAATGCTAGAAGAAAGATAAATTCCACAGCCCATAATCTTAGATTCAAACATGCTAAAAATCATATAAACAAAATAATTTCATAGCTATATTAAACAGCTATTATATAATCATCAACTAAGATTTATTCAAGAAATACGAGGTGTTTCAGAATTTAGAATTAAAGATATTCAGACAGTAATATGAAATGGAGAATAATTGTGATTCTTTCTTGCACTCATTAAAAAAACGTTTAGCTAAAACTAATTCATCATTTAAAATAACAACTTTACTAAACTAAAAATAGGGAATTTAACTGATGAAAAATATAAAAATCCACAGTAGACATCATATTTAATGACAAAATATTGATTGCTTTCTTCCTGAGATTGTGAATGAGACATGAATAAATATCACCCCTTGTATTCATTATTTTAAGATTTTTTTAACATAGTGATAGAACAAGAAGAACAAATGAAAGACAATGATTGGATAGAATTTTTATAATCAACAATTTGGACAAAGTAATTGTACATGTGAAATATTCAAAGAAATATACAGAAAATTGTTAGAATTAATCATTGAACTTAACAAGGTTGCTAGATACAAACCACAATTATATTTCTGTATATCAGCAACAAACACAGAAAAAAAATTGAAAAAATTATAATTTATAATTACAGAAAAATGCAATGTTTTCTGAATACTGTACATTATTAATAAATGAATCAATGAAGAATTAATAAATGGATGAATATGCATTTATTGACAGACTCAATGTGATAAAGATGTCAGTCTCAGCCAATCGATATATATAGCTTTAGCAAAATCTCAATACAAAAAAGAAACAGAAAATATTTTTAGAGAAAAATTAGGAGTTCTTGTTTAGCTCAGTGGGTTAAGGACCCACTGTTTTCTCTATGAGGAAGCCAGTTCAATCCCTGGTCTGGCTCAGTGAATTAAGCATCCAGCATTGCTATAAGCTGTAGCACATGTCACAAATGTGGCTCAGATCCCATGATGCTGTGGCTGTGGCATAGGCCCTAGCTGCAGCTCCAATTCAACCCCTTTCCAGGGAATTTCCATATAATGCTGACGTGGCCATAAAAAAGAAAAAAAAAGAGAGAGATAAAAATTAACAAGATGTTCTGAATTTCAAAGGCCAAGAAAAAATAAAGCACGAGCTTGGCAAGATGGCAGAGGAGTAAGGGGTCATCCTCACCCCCTCCCACAAATACATCAAAAAACGCATCTAAATATAAAACAACTTGGACAAATCATCATCTGAATGCTGATTAATCTGAACCTCAAAAACTGCAAGAAACCCTTGAAATAACTGGTTAGAACAACAGAAAAAAAAGTGAGAGAGAGAAAAGGAATCAAGACAGCACCCAGCACCCCAGAGAGGGAGCTATGAAAAAGAAAAGGAACCCACACCCTGGGAAGACACCTCACCAATGATCAGTGGAGCTAGAGGGACATCAAAGCCTGAGAAAAAGGCAGCAGCTAGATTGAGACTGGAAAATCGGAGTTAGAGACTCAGGACTTTGCAATCAAACACTAGCTTTCATGGCTCTCACTCCCCGGGGAAATCATACCTCCTGTTCTACTACTGCCAAATGCTCAGGACACCTGATAGATCTGCCTAGAGCTCATGAACATGTCCCAGGGCCAGGAAACTAGGTGTAGACAGAGCCATCTTCCTGCAATTGAGAGCACAGAGACTAGGCACCAACTGTTGATCTTAGCCACTCCTAAGTTCTCCCAAAGAACACTCAGAGTACCACTGAGATAACAACTTGCTCACTCCAAAGAAAACGACACCAAATATTCAAACTCCTACACCAAAAATAAATAGTAACCCCAACAAAAATACAAAGTGGTGCTCCTCCCTAGAAGAAACCTTCCAAGACTATAGTGTGGCTTCCCCAAACTCACAGAAACAGAAAACCACAAACAAGATGAATAAGCTCAAAAAACCATTCCCAGTTAAAAGAAAAGGACAAGTCATTCAAAGCAGCCAACAATGAAACAGACCTCTGCAGTCTGTCAGAAATGGAGTTCAGAAGGGAGGTAATGAAAATACTTGAAGAATTAAGGCTGACTATCCAGGAATTAAGAGAGGATGCAAACAGCAACACAGAGTCCCTTAGAAACGAGCTAGAAAACATAAAAGGAGCCAAGAAAAGCTAGAAAACTCATTTGCAGAGATGCAAACTGAACTAAAGGCAATAAACAGCAGTTTGGGTAATGCAGAGGAACGAATTAGTGGTGTAAAAGATAGAATTAATAATGGAAATCACGCAATCAGGACAGCAGACAGAAGATCAAATGAAAAAACATGAAAGTAATATGAGATCTATGGAATAATATAAAGTGGCCCAACTTACACATAATAGGGATTCCAGAAGGAGCAGAAAAAGAAAAGGGCATTGAAAAAATATTTGAAGAAATTATGTCTGAAAACTTTCCAAATCTGAAGGAATCTGACTTCGAGATACAGGATGCACAGAGTGTCCCAAACAAGCTGAACACAAACAGACCCACAGCAAGGCATATTATGTTAAAAATGGCAAGAATTAAAGATAAAGAGAGGATCCTAAAGGCAGTAAGAGAAAAGCAAAGTATTAAGATTAAGGTATCCCCCATAAGTCTGTCAGCTGATTTCTCTACAGAAACATTACAGGCTAGAAGGGAATGGCAAGATATATTTAAAGTGCTGAAAGGAAATGGCCTGCAACCTAGAATACTCTACCCAGCAAGAATATCATTAACAATAGAGGGGGACATAAAAAATTTCCCCAGCAAACAAAAGCTAAAAGAGTACAGTGACACTAAACCCTTTCTAAAAGAAATGCTGGAAAGGTTCCTATACAAATAAAAGAAAGAAAGAATAAAAAGAAAAGTAAAAAGTAAGAATTAGAATGGAGGAAACCACAATTAGAAAGCAATCATTCAAATAATGCCCACATGCAGATCTAAACATGAAGATGCTAAAATAAAAGAATAAATAGGTTAATATAAATTAAATTACAAAAAAGAGACAACAAACTCATAGATTGTGGGGAGGGAAAGTAGGAAAACAAGACTATTTCTTTTTTTCTGATTTTTTTTAACTTTAAAAAAGCAACCTTTCTTTTCTTTAGTTTTTTTTTAATTTTCTTTTCTTAATGTTATGTTTAAGCCTATATGCTTATCAGGCCACAGTAAGCAGTTGTAAGAAGGTGTTAACTACTTAAAAAACAGGGCAACCATAAACCAAAATGGGATATCTAACCCACAAATACTGAAAAGAAAAGAACTTAAGTACAAAATAACAGGAATCCATCCATCCAAAAATAGAAAAGAAGAAAAGAGAAACATAGAATCAACTGGAAACAAGATCTAAAATGGCAATAAATACATATTTATCAATATTCACATTAAATGTCAATGGTCTGAATGCTCCAGTCAAAAGACACAGAGTGGCAGAATGGATAAATAAGCAAAAACCTACAATCTGGTGCCTACAAGAGACTCACCTTAGAGAAAAGGACACAGATAGACTGAAAGTGAGGGGATGTGGAAAGACTTTTCATGCCATCGGACAAGAAAGGAAAAAAGGAATTGCAATACTCATATCAGACAAAATAGACTTTAACATGAAAGACATAAAGCAAGACAAAGAAAGACATTACTTAATGGTTAAAGGATCAATTCAAGAGAAGGTTATTACAAATGTCAATATATATGCCCCCCACATAGGAGCACCCAAAGACACACAACAAGTGCTATCACACATACAAGGAGAAATAGATGGCAATACAATAATTGTAGGAGACTTTAACACTCCACTATCATCAATGGACAGATCCTCTAGGAAGAAAATCAGTAGGGCAACAGAGATCCTAAATGACAAAATAGAAAACTTAGCCCTAACTGATATTTTCAGGGCATTACATCCAAAGAAAATCAGAATATACATTCTTCTCAAGTGCACATGGAACATTCTCAAAGACAGATCACGTGCTGGGGCATAGAGCTAACCTCAACAAATTTAAGAGTATAGAAATCATTCCAAGTATCTTCTCTGACCACAAAGGCATGAAACTAGAAATCAACCACAGGAAAGGAAATGAGAGAAAACATACTACATTGAAACTAAACAACGTGCTTCTAAAAAATGAATGGGTCAATGAGGAAATCAAGAAATAAATAAAAAATACCTTGAAACAAATGAGAATTAAGACACAACCACTCCAAATCTATGGGAAGCCGCAAAAGTGGTGCTTCGATGGATGTTCATAGCATTACAGGCTTCTTCAAAAAAGATGAAAAACCTCAAATCGGCAACCTAACCCATCACCTAACTGAATTAGAAAAAGAAGAACAAAAACACCCTAAAGTCAGCAGAAGGAAGGAAATCATTAAGATCAGAGAGGAAATCAATAAAATAGAAATTCAAAATACAATAGAAAAAAAATCAATAAATCCAAGAGCTGGTTCTTTGAAAAGGTAAACAAGATTGACAAACCTCTGACTAGACACACCAAGAAGAGGAGAGAAAAAAACCTAAATAAGCAAAATAAGAAATGAAAAAGTAGAAATTACAACGGATATTACAGAAATACAAAGAACTATGACAGAATACTATAAACAATTATATGCCAACACATTTGATAATCTGGAAGAAATGGACAAATTTTTGGAGACCTATATCCCCCCAAAACTGAATCAAGAAGAAATAAATCAACTGAACAGACCAATCACTAGAAATGAAATTGAGTATGTCATCAAAACACTCCCTACAAATAAAAGTCCAGGACCAAATGGCTTCACAGGTGAACTCTACCAAACATACAAAGAGGAACTATATGCATCCTCCTTAAACTTTTCCAAACAGTTGAAGAAGAAGGAACACTCCCAAAGACATTCTATGATGCCAACATCACCTTAATTCCAAAACCAGACAAAGACACCAGAAAAAAGAGAACTATAGGCCAATATCTTTGATGAATATAGATGCAAAAATTTTCAAAAAAATTTTAGCCAACCGAATCCAACAGCATATCAAAAAGATCATGCACCATGATCAGATGGGATTCATCCCAGGTGCACAAGGATAGTTCAACATATGCAAATCAATCAACGTCATACACCACACTAACAAAAGAAAAGTTAAAAACCACATGATTATCTCAGTAGATGCAGAAAAAGCATTTGACAAAGTCCAACATCCATTCATGATCAAAACTCTTACCAAAGGGGAATACAGGGAACATTCCTTAACATAATAAAGGCCATATATGAAAAACCCATGGCAAACATAATACTCAAAGGAGAAAAGCTGAAAGCCTTCCCACTCAAATCTGGAAAAAGACAAGGATGCCCACTCTCACCGCTATTATTCAACATGGTATTAGAAGTCCTAGCTATAGCAATCAGACAAACAGAAGAAATAAAAGGCATCCAAATAGGAAGAGAAGAGGTAAAACTGTCACTGTATGCAAATGACATGATACTATATATAGAAAACCCCAAAGACTCAACTCCAAAATTACTTGAACTGATCAACAAATTCAAAAAAGTAGCAGCATATAAGGTTAACCTTCAGAAATCAATCACATTTCTATATACTAACAATGAAATATTACAAAAAGAATACCAAAATATTTTACCTTTTCAAATAGCACCCCAAAAAATCAAATACCTGGGAATAAACCTGACCAAGGAGGTGAAAGACTTATATGCAGAGAAGTACAAAACATTAAACAAAAAGATCAAAGAAGACACAAAGAAATGGAAAGATATTCCATGCGCATGGGCTGGAGAAATTAATATTGTAAAAATGGTGATACTACCCAAAGCAATTTACAGATTCATTGCAATCCCTATCAAATTACCCATGACATTCTTCACAAAACTGGAACAAACAATCCAAAAATTTGTATGGAACTACAAAACACCCAGAATTGCCAAAGTAATCCTGAGGAAAAAAAAAAACAAGAAGGAGGCATTACTCTCCCAGACTTCAGGCAATATTACAGGACCACAGTAATCAACACAGTGTGGTACTGGTACCAAGACAGACATACAGACCAATGGAACAGAATAGAGACCCCAGAAATAAACTGAGGCATCTACGGCCAAATGATCTTTGACAAAGGAGGCAAGAATTTAAAATGGGGAAAAGAAAGTCTTTTCAGTAAGCATTGCTGGGAAACTTGGGCAGCTGCATGCAAATCAATGAAACTATAACATGCTCTCACACCATGCACAAAAATAAACTCTAAATGGCTTAAAGACTTAAATATAAGACAAACACCATTAAACTCCCAGAAGAAAAAATTGGCAAGACATTCTTCGACATCAACCTTACAAATGTTTTATCAGGTCAGTCTCCCAAAGCAACAGAAATCAAAGCAAAGATAAAGCAATGTGACCTAATCAAGCTGACAAACTTTTGCACAGCAAAATAAGAAAACTAAAACACAACTTACAGAATGGGAGAAAATTCTCTCAAATGATGTAACTGACAAGGGCTTAATCTCTAAAATATACAAACAACTGATGCAGCTCAACTGCAAAAAAGCCAACAACCCCATTGAAAAATGGTCAAAGGACCTTAACCAACATTTCTCCAAAGAAGATATACAGATGGGCAACAAGCACATGAAAAATTGCTCAATATCAGTGATGATTAGAGAAATGCAAATCAAAATTATCATAAGATACCACCTCACACCAGTCAAGTCCACAAACAACAATTGCTGGAGGGGGTGTGGAGAAAAGGGAACCCTCCTGCACTGTTGGTGGGAATGTAGGCTGGTGCAGCCACTATGGAAGACAGTGTGGAGGTAATTTAGAAAACTATACATAGAACTACCATATGACCCAGCAATCCCACTCTTAGGCATATATCCAGACAGAAATTTCCTTGAGAAATACACTTGCACACACATGTTCATGCAGCACTATTCACAATATCCAAGACATGGAAACAACCTAAATGTCCACCGATAGATGGCTGGATTAGGAAGATGTGGTATATATACATGATGGAATACTATTCAGCCATAAAAAAGGATAAAATAATGTCATTTGCAGAAACATGGATGGAATTAGAGACCCTCATACTGAGTGAAACAAGTCAGGAGGAGAAAGACAGATGCCATATGAAATCTCTTATAACTGGAGTCTAAAACACTGCACAAATGAACCTCTCAACAGAAAAAAAAAAAATCGCGAACATGGGGAACAGACTTGTGGTTGCCAAGGGGATGTGGGACGGGGTGGGAGGAATGGGGTTAACTATTGCTTTCATGATGGAAAAACGAGGAGATCCAGCTGTATAATATAGGGAACTATGTCTAATCACATAAACAAATCCATATATGTACATGTAACCAGGTCACCACGTGGTGCCATTGGAAAGTTTGATAGAAAGCTGTAAACCAGCTATAATGCAAAAATAAAAATAAAGCACTTATCATACAAAAAATAAAAGAAAAAATATAGCAATCTTAAAAACAAAACTAGATGAATTAAATACCAATATAGTTTAAGACCTATTATAAAAATATATTAACTTTGAAAGTGTTTTTGTAAGTGCTGTTGGTTTGACTATCCATATGGAAAAAATATATTTTGATCTCTACTTACATTCAAAAATATATATTACAATTATAGCATAGTAAGCCACTGGTGTGAGAAGATACTCACACATATATCCAGCAAAGAATTTGGATTTAGTATTCCACATATTTATAAGAAAAAGACAGACAATCAAATAAAGGGGGAAAAGACTTTATATAAATTCTTCACAAAAGAGGACATTCAAATGGCCAACAACCAATAAAATTATTCAGCTCCATTATTCCTCAGAGAAATGTGAATCATGTTCAGTGGAATGGCCCTTATACATGTACAGAATGATCAAAATTTTAAAAAGCAATTTCCAATACTTTTTAAGATAGAAAGCAATCACAAATCCCCTACACAGTTGGCGGGGGAGTAAATTGGAACAAACACTTTAGAAAGCTCTCTAACAACATTACAAAATATAAAAATGTTCTATAGCACCACAGTTAAATTACTGTGTATATGCCCAACAGAACTTCAAATATTTGCTCAACAAAATATTTGTACAATGAAGTTCATAGGAACACTGTTTATAATAATAACGAACAAAAACTGGAAACTACCAAATGCCCTTCAATAACAGAATACGTAATTGTATATTAGCTTATTTACCTAATGTGATAATATCCTGACATGAGAATAAATATGTACGATTGCAAATCGATATATGGATGAATATCACAAGCACAATGCTGAACAAAGAAGACACACACACACCATAGACAGCATGTATAGTGTGACTCATTTTATATGAAATAAAAGAAATAAGAAAAACTATGGTATCAAATTAAGGATGTTGGTTATCCTGATAAGGATAGTGACTTGAAACATGGTCAAGGGAGACTTGTAGGCTTCTGATAATGTTTTCCTTGTTAATCTAGGGGTCAGTTTTTATGGACATATTTAGTTTGGAGAAGAATATTTACTTCTGTATCCATATTACACTTAAAATAAAAAAATCTTAGAAGCAATGTATACAAAGGACAAAATGACATGAACAAAGACCAACAAGAAAGTAAAAAGATAGAAGTTATACACTGTGCAAGTAGAAGGATAAGAAAGTAAAATGTATTTCTATACATTTATAACAGCAAAATATGAGCAAAGATAAAAGTTGATAACATTAGTTTAATTAATCAAAAATACATAAGAAATATAAATAGGTATGTGCCTAATACCTGAGGCTCAAAATACATAAAACAAAACAAAAATAAGAAAGGAAATGGACAAATCCATAAACACAATTAAAAACTTTAATGTGGCTCAAAGATTAAAACTATCTGAATAATAATAGTAACTCCTTTGACAAAACTGACATTTATACAAGAGCATGTCTTACAAGTGAAGAATACATATTTTAAGGATTATGTGTAACATTAACCGAGAGGGACCATATGCTGAGCTATGGAAAAAGTATCAATAAATTTCAAAAGACTGTAATATACACTTTTTTCTTTAAAAAAATAAAATTAACTTATAGATTAAGTAAATAAATTAAAACTTTATATCTTGGAAATTTTTAAAAATTTGACTTCCAAATTATCTGAGTCAAAGAAGAAATGACAATGCATATTTGAAAATATTTTAAATACATGAATTATATGACCTCACACAATATCAAAATAAGACCTAGCTTTATGGTATTTATAGATATGTTTGCAGCAATATGCTAATGCCATAAAAAAAAGACACATCTAATATCAATTTTCTATGCTTATATCTTGATATTAAAAAGACAAGCAAATTTAAACCAAAGTAAGCCAAAAGGAAGAAATAAATACAAGAATGGAAATTTGTGAAATTAGTGAAAGGAAATAAGGTAACTTAAAAATACAAAAGTCGGTAGCTTGAAGGATTTGTGTGATTGATAAATATCTAACAAAACTCATCAAATATTGGAATATTAGATGATATATTCAAAAGATCCTAGAGGGAAATCCTATAGGATCATTATGAATCGCTTTATAATAATAACTAGTTAACATACATGAAATTAATGATAGCAAGTCCCTTTGACTAACCTAAACTGAAAGAAACATAAAGAAAATTTTATAGTCCTACATTTCATAAGGAATTATATTCATTCTCAAATATTTAAACAAAGGGAAATGTAGGCTCCAATTATTTCACTGGCAAAGTCTATAAAACATTTAAAGAAATAAATAATACCATTCTGACAACGAATACTTTCAGAAAATGTGAAGACAATATATCCCATTTTATGAAGTGAACAATGTTTTGATAAAAAATAACACACACTCACAATGACAATACTAAAAGAAAATTGCACAGCAATATTTTCCATAAGAATACACACAGAATTTTAGTAAAATAATAGCAAATAGAATCTAATAATAAACCTGAAGTGGAATTTATCCCAGGAATATGATTGGTTTAAATTTTGAAAAAAAAAATCAATGCATTTCATCACCATTACAGAATAAAGAAAATTTATGACTCAATACATACCAAAAAATCCACAATATTCAATAAGCTCTCAAAATCTCAGAGGAAAAAACTGACTCTGTTTGCCTGATTATCAGTATAAATAGTCCTAAATAATGTAGAAAAGATCTACTGGGATAATAAATAAATATTGCTGCATCATAGGATATGAAGTCAATACACAAATGTGAATTGTAGCTTTATATGTTTGCAGCATGCAATTGGAAAATAAAACAAATATACCTCTGTTTCCAAAAGCATCAGAAAATATACCAGGAATAAATTAAAAAGGCAAGCAGCAGTTCTGTTGTGGCTAAGAACCCAACATAGTATCCATGAGGATATGTGTTTGGTCCCTGGCCTGCTCAGTGGATTAAGGATCTGATGTTGCCACAAGCTGCCATGTAGGTCACAGATGCAGCTGGAATCCAGTGTTGCTGTGTTGTGGTTGTGGCTTAGGCTGGCAGCTCTGATTCAACCCTTACTTGGGGAACTTCCACCTGCCACAGGTGCAGCCATAAACAAATAGAAAAAAAAAAAAGAAAGTCAAGTAACTCATCTAAAGGGAAAACTACAAAATATGAAAGGAGAAAACATAAAATTAAAAAATTAAAGAGAAAATAAAGTCAGTCTAAAACTTAATACTCAGCATAAAACACTTCTGGGAAAAAAGTAAAATAATACTTTTTTAGCCAAATGAAATCAGTGGACAACAGCACACACACAGAGTCCTTAAACTGAGAATATTCATTTTAAATTAGTATTTCCTATGAAAGGTATAGCAAAGTATAACAAAGCTCTATTTAATTTAAAATATGCAGAAACATGTCAAAAGGTAAATATTCAGAGTTAAATTTTTGAAAAATATATTGTCTAATTAAAGTCTGTCAAAGTACCTATCTGGCTCTATTGAAGAAACAGAATGAGAAGATAAGATAAAGAGGGAACAGGAGACATTGGCAGTAAGTCCCCAGCTCCCTGAACTGAACTTTTGTTGCATCCTTCCCATAGTTGAAATCTTTTTAAAAAGTTGTATCTAGTGGAGTCCTTATCACTTGAAATGATAGAAAAATCTTTATCAGAAGTTTGAACCTGATCTTTTGCAATTAATGGAGTAGTTACTTAAATTAGTAAATTGAGGATTGTCATACTTATACTAAAAGATGCCTATGGGAATTAGAAAGAGTGTGCAAACACTATTATTATATAACATCTCTACTCAGCCCAAAATTAGGCAAAACTGTGATTCTCTCTTCTATCTAATGAGGTGATAAGAGGTAGAGAATGAGTCCTTGGAAATGATTTTAAATTATTTTTGTTGAATTGAGTCTCAGGGTATTTTATTTTTGTGCGGTTCAGGATAAAATCTAGTGGTGGTTTAGATGACCACACAAGTTACTTAAAACTACTATGGGGTTTCTAGTGAAAAGCATTAAAGTTTGACTCATACACAGAATATATATTTTTAGGGCATAAAATCCTCCCTAAGATAAAAAAAATTTGCTCTTGGAAATGTACAGGATGCATAAGAGAATTTTCACGCTTCAGGTGATACAAAGGAAAGAAGTGAGAAATGGATGTGTGGGCAGATAAAGATCTGGATTCCTTTTAGCAATGTAGAATTCCACACTCAAATTCTTAAATTTGACTATACCCCAGATCAAACAAATGTCCAATTCCCTGCCTCCACAGCTCTATATCAGTTATTTTGAGTGCTTTAAATGAGAAATTTTAAGCCTTTAAAAGAAATGCAAAGCATAATTTGAGGTGTGATTTCAGTAGATGAAATATTCACATCTAATTATTTCAGAAGCGACAATATTTTTAAGAGCATCAGTAATAGGAAATATTAAATACTTAGAAAGCAGAGCTCTAGTCCATCATGTTCAACCACACATTGGATGTGCCCACTGAATTTAAAACGTGTTCAAAAAGATCTTCTACAATAAATACCAGGCTTGAACCATGATTTTTTCCACAGGGCATCAAAAATGCCTAGATATGACCCTAAATACTATGATGTGCAATGATAGAGATCAACTCCCCCAGTATCATTCTGGCCCTTCAACAGAATCTTTTAAGTTAGATAAAATCTTATAAATCATTCATGCCACCCATACAGTAATCTTTTCTCCAACATTCCTGAGAAGTAGTCCTCTGCTTTTGGCTTAAAAGCCTTTAGCGACAGGCTATTTGTTTACATGACCAAGTAGATTTTTCCTTGGTTAGACTGCTCCACTTATTGAAAAATTATTCCTGAAACTGTAGCAAAATGAGGCTCCTTATAATTTCTCACCACCCTTGTTTGTCCTGCTTTTCAGAGTAAATAAAGAATTAATAGGCCCTCGCCCATCAAATGATAGACATCTGCCACAGGCACACTGGCTCCTGCAGTTGACTGCTCAGGGTAGGGGCTGTGAAGCATTGTCATTAGTCTGTGAAGCATTGTCATTAGATTCAATTCTGTAATCTCAGTTACTACTTCCTAATGCCAAATGACTTATCTCGCTGAGCCTCAGGAGTGTAATTGAGATAAAGATACGCATGCTGCATTTTCCCTCAGTTTTCCCATGGATTATACTGAGAAAATCTGAGGAATGTATTAGTTCAACTTAAATACATACTATAAATATGACATATTGTTGATGAGTCTCAACTCACACCAAATAGTCCACTTTTGAATTTTCTTCTGGAGAACTCAGCTTCCATTGTTCTCATTTATTAGAATTTTTTAATTCAACATTACAATGCTAAAATCAAGTCCTCCCTAATTGCCACTGCCCTGTTTAATACAGTTGGTTGTCTTTTCCTACAGAGAATATGGAAAACTAAGTTTTATCAAGCCAAGTAAGAAACTGAAGTCCTTCTCACTTATATATATATATTTTTTACTTACCTAAAACAAGTGTTAGAAAGTATTGCACTGTCTTTATTCCTAATCCTTATTAAAGATTATTTCAATATAAATTGGTTCATAATACTAAGTTGTGAAATTTAGGCAAAGAAACAATTTCCCAGAATTAAAAGAATATCTGATTAGTGATTATTTTCTATAATTCCTCTGAAATTGTTTCTACCTGTGAGCCTTGCCCACATCCTAAACATAGAAATGTCTGCTTAAGCAACAGGCTAAACTGCAGTTTAGAAGTCAAATAATTTTCTTTATAGTAAATGACTCAGGAGAATAACTTAAAATCTATTTAAAACATATGTGGCTTTGTTTATCATTTCCAGAATAATACTTTCCATGCATAAACTACTATAATTAGGTGTAAATGTCTCTTTCTAATTCTAAAGGGCATTCACCACACATACTAAAGAAGATGAAACTGTCAGATGTATGGTAAATGTAAGTGAAAATAGTCAGCATTTATTTTGAGTACATAATGAGTAGATTGCTAATGTTGAGCACAAAACACACAAGAAAAATATGAATAGAGAGAGGGAGAAAAAAGATACTTTTTTAAAAAGAAAAGGTGTGTGAAAGAGGAAACACAAAACTAAAAAAAACTGAGAAACTAAGAGATTGAATTTGCATTTTAGAAATATCAATGGAATATCTCAAATAAACCAACAGAAGTTAAGGTTCAAAGGGATGTGTGTAACACAGTGACATATCATATAGGCAGAATATAACTTAGATCGAAACCAAGCAGATAAGTGAAATAATAACAGACTGTTAATCCTAGAAGTCAGGCTAAATAAAGGGTCAACAGAAAGGAACAGCAATACGCCAACACTAAAACATTCTATTGGCAAAAGTCAAAATAAATACCCTAAGAAATAAGAACACGTAATAACTGAACAACAAAATGAATAATGCCAGAATTTGAGATAAGCAGGCAGGGAAGCAAGGATTATAAAAGCTAAATTTATCAACTAGAAATAAACTGTATATTCAACTGCATAAAATAAAAGAAATAAATAATGTTTTAAAGTAGTTTAAAATAATAAAACAACTTACTTTCACATTTTTATAGGCAAACATAGGCAATTCAGGACAACTATGGTGATCTATGAAGTTACTATTTTGTTCCATCTCACTCTCCCTAGGAAAAGACCCTTATATCAATGGTCATAAAATGTTTCTGGAGATTCTGCCATCATACAGGTATTAATGGAACCAAAATGAAAAAGGGGGGGAAGAAAAGTGTTCTTCCTCTATTAAGAGATTATCTCAGAAATTTACCCAGACTTGGGTAAATTAGTTGCAACGTCTTAGATAT
The DNA here is from genome assembly GCA_004024745.2 of Catagonus wagneri. NCBI lineage: Eukaryota > Metazoa > Chordata > Mammalia > Artiodactyla > Tayassuidae > Catagonus > Catagonus wagneri. The sequence goes on along the minus strand of PVHT020000286.1, from coordinate 2,579,516 downwards.
TTACAATGTTTATTACTTAGAATGACAATTAGTAATTAGTTAGCTAACTTAACTTCAGTAAATCAGAGGTGGGATTGATTTCAACAAACGACAGTGGAGGGAGTTCCCATCATGGCTCAGTGGTTAACAAATCTGACTAAGAACCATGAGATTGCAGGTTCGATCCCTGGCCTTGCTCAGTGGGTTAAGGATCTGGCATTGCCATGAGCTGTGGTGTAGGTTGCATGTGCAGCTCAGATCCCACCTTGCTGTGGCTGTGGCGAAGGCTGAAAGCTACAGCTCCTGTTAGACCCCTAGCCTGGGAACCTCCATATGCCATGGGTGCGGCCCTAGATAAAGCAAAAACACAAAAAAAAATTACAGTGGAAAAAATGTAAAATATAAAACATGCCCATTTAAATTCTTTATATAAACACAGTTATATGGCCACACATTTGCAAGGTAGGCTAGTAAATGTACCCAGGTAAGCAGCAGAAAATGAACATTAATGGAAAATGGAAATTATTTTTTAACATATTTTATTACATAGGGATAGTGAAACATATTAACTAACATTTATTAAGACTTCATGTGCCCAAACTCTTTCTCCATCTATTATTTAAAAATAACCCTAAGAATTAAGAACCAGTATTCTTCCACTTTATAAATCAGGAATTAAGACAGAGAATTAAAATCTAGTTCAAAGTAATAGACTTAGTAAAAGGCAAAATAATTTAAAACTTGGGTCTGCCTCATTCCAAGGATGAGGGAAGTATCCCCATATCACTGCTTTCTCTGAGCATGGAGAAGAGTAAAAACCAATATTCCCAAAAGGATGTCTTTGCTAACTTGGACAATATTCCTTTCCAGTCAAGTAGCTTATAAACATGACCTGTTTAAACATGACAATTCTAAAATAGGAATAACTTAGAATTTTCAGGAAAGAGAATCTATGTGAGGGAGAATGATGGACAGATATAAAAATACCCAACTCTGGAAGAGGGAATTAGTGAGGGACAAAGGTAAGAGAGGTAAAATAGGAAAGAAGAAAGGACTAAGAAAAAAACAAGAGATTCAAAGAATTAAAAGGAATGAATGTATATGGAAGAGAGGAAAGGAACCAGAGTGATAAAAAAATATTTGTAGCACCTTGCTTGTGAAGGATAGTTACCTTCAGTTAATTCTCTGTAACTATTCAAATAGCTAGAAATACTATTCCTCTATAGGTGATGCATGACTTCACTTAGACATAAAAGAGTTTAAAATGGAAATAATAATGGGAATTATGTGATACATTTGAAGAGAAATTTCAAGCATTTCATTTCTCATGGAAAGGAATTGCTCCTCTGTCTTATGACCAGTGACTTTGTGCGCTGGATATGACCTGGGAATCAAACTGGAAGGTCTAAAATATGCAGTGGAGAGGTTGGGGAGAAAGAATGAAAGAGACAGAGAAATTACATTTTATCTCATGTAAACTGTAATAAGTGCTATAATCTAAAAGCTTTTAACTTTTGTATGATAGTCGGATTTGCACTTGTAAAAACAAGGAAGTGACAAATTCTCCTTCATGGTAATGGCTGGATGTAGACTAAAACCCTCAGACAATTTCTGCATTTCTGGTGCTCAGGACTTGGGTAAATTAGTCACAATATCTTATGTGTTTAGAATGATTACAGCCAACTATAATATACAGTAATAGTAGTCTAAGGGCAGTAAAAACTCCTTGACAATATTTAGTTACATGCCACTCTGTTGTATCTAGAAATAGCTAAGGGAGTTAGTGAGAAAGGACAATTAGTAATTGATTAACTAACTTAAATGTAATAAATCAGAGATAGGATTGATTTCAAACAAATGACAGCAGATTTAAAGCTTACTATTAAGGAACAATAGAGGAATACTTATAAACACCTTCTTAATTGATATTTTCCTTAGAAGGGTAGGAATGAGCAGTTTAAATGAAATTCATATTCAAATCCTAATTAAAAGAAATAAAAATCAGTCTACCAATACTTCCTTGAAGGTGGTACATTAAACACGAATGTCTTAGCCTGTTTAGGCTGCTATGAAAAAATATCATAGACTGGGAGGCTTAAAAACAACAGAAATATATTTCTAACAGTTCTGGACGCTGGATCTGAGTTTAGGATGCCAGAATGGGCAGGTTAAAGTCCTCTTCCTAAAGTCACAGACTTTTTGTTATATCTTGAAATGATACAAGCGGCTGGGGAGCTCTGTGGAATCTAAAGACAATTTCTGCATTTCTGGTGCTCAGGACTTGGGTAAATTAGTCCCAACATCTTAGATGTTTAGAATGATTACAGCTAACTAAAACACACAGTATTATAAGGCAATAATCTCATTTATGAGGGCTCCATCCTCATTACCTAATCACCTCTTTGGGAGTCTCCCCTTTTAAAAGGTGTCTCAACTTTTAAAACCATTACATTGAGCTTTGGGATTCTAACAGTTAAATTTTAGGGGGACACAAACATTCAGACCATAGCAAAAGTTTTTAATGTTCAACAATAAGCTCTGAGAATATAATGATCAATGAGATGGACATGGTTACCCTGGCAAAATACTTCCAGTGTTGCAAAACTATTGTATATTAAGTCCTACAACTGGGCTTATATACAAGTATTGCTTTGTGAATGGAAGAACTGAGAATATGTGATTATGTCCTCAATCAAGGAAAATCTATAGGAAAATGGAGGTCACTGTCATTCAAAATTTAAAGGGAGGGATATCAACATGGCAGAATATGTGGAGGCAATGCTCACTTCCCCCATGAATATATCAAGAATATATATACATTGGAGAAATTCTCACTGAAGGAAAACTTGAGGCTGGAAGAAATACTCCTACGCAACCAAAGCTGTAAGAACTACCCATGTGGATCAAGTAGGAAGGGGAGAGAAGCAATCAAGTCAGGATCTGTGTTGACTCAGGGAGGGGATACAAAAGAAGAGTCAGAGTACATGGGCTTGGAAATCCTCCCAGGAGAATAATGGTTCAAACAACATATTGGACAGTTCAGACCTGAATTCTGACAGCAGGAGGGCAAGTCACCTTAACTGGTTTTAAAATAAGTGACATTGACTGAGGCCGTAAGAAACATAGATTCCACTTATAGTGTGTCCATGCTCAATCCCCCCAAAAAAGGCAGAGGAAGAATATTGAAACTGCCCAGGAATCTGGCCATTTTCCTGCAACTGTGCCAGCATGTGCCTAGTCTAATTTGAGTGCCTTCTCTGACATGGATTGCTCCATGACAAAAGTCAACATTAGGGCAAATGTGGTCAGTGCTAAGGGAAGTGCACAGCCATGAGGGATAGAGCTGGCTTGAAATCAGCATGGGATCCAAACTAAGTGAAAACATCCAGTGCTATTGCTCATGGAAGCAGCAGATAAGAAGTCTGGGACTCTGACTAGTGCTGGGATCACCACACCCAGACCCATGATGAGTGGTGGGCAAGCTCAGACCTGGCACACAAAATGCAAGGAATGATGGCAGCTATTGCTATTGCTTATGGGGGGAGCAGATTAGAAGCAGTTCAGGACTCTAGCTGATGGTAGGACTGCCATAGCTCTGACCCATGCCAAGCACATGATCCAGCCCATCTTACTCTAGCATTACTCCTTTTTGTGCTGAAGGTACTGATGCAAGGAGGAAAGAGCATCACACTTAGAGATAATGATGCCAGCTTAAACCTGACTAATCAGGGCTTCTACTATAATTTGGGAAACACAACTATCCCCAGTAAGGTAGTAGTTGCTACTGAGGAGAGAAGTCCTGGCTCACACCTGGTTCTGGCTCTGGCTCTAGTCCCTGAATGCATAGCCCTACCAGCTATCAATGTACCAGGCTACATCCTGGACAAATATATTACTTGTGCTTGCATAAGATCCAGATCTCCCACCAAAGTAATTGGGCAGACACAGGAAAGCCTATAAAAGAGCACCCCTTCAAGACTGGAATAGAAAACTGTTTCACTAATTTCATAGACACAGAGAAAATTAAGCAAAATGAGAAGATGGGGATTTGTTTCAAATGAAACAAGAGAAAAGTCTCTGAATAAAAGTAGTGAAATAGATATAATTTTATCAGATAGAGTTCAAAATACTAGTAATAAGAATGCTAAGTAAACTAGAATACAACAATAGATGAACACAGAGAAAATTTTAACAAGGAACTGGAAAATATAAAAATGAGCCAGTCAGACTCAAGGATATAATAACTAAAATGAAAACTACAAGATACAGAAAAACACATAAGTACTTGGAAAATAGATTAATGGAAATAACCCAATCAAAATAAACAACCAAAAAAAAGAGAACAGTTTAAGGAACCTCTGTGAAAACACCATGTGCCAATATTCCTATTAAGAAAAGAGAAACGTTTTGATTATAACCAAAAATTTGCCAAACCTATAAAAGGAAACAGAATTCAGATTCAGGAAGAACAGAGGGTCCCAAACAAAATGAAGTTAAACAGACTCACAACATAATTAAAATGGCAAAATTTAAAGATAAAGAGATTACATTAAAGGCAGAAAGAGCAATATCATATACAAGAAACCCCCCAAAAGGCCATCAGCTAAATTTTCAGCAGAAAATTTGTAGGCCAGAAGGGAGTGCCATGATATTTAAATTGCTGAAATAAAAAAAAATACCAATCTAGAATACTATACTCAGTAAAGTTATCATTTAGAATCTAATGTTAGATAATATCTCAGACAAGCAAACACTAAAAATGTTCATCTATACAAACCTATCATAAAAGTAATGTTAAAGAGACTTCTCTAATTGGAAAGGAAAATGCTATAATAAGAATTTAATATCTATATGATATGAAAAATCAACTAGACATATATAGTAAAGACTGTGGATTAAAACAGCAAAACTCTAGAATAAAGATTAAAACACAAAGCTAAACCAACTATAACTACAATAAACAGTGAAAGGAAAGACATGAAGAGGTAAAATATGACACAAAAAACTCAAACTATGTGGTGATCTTTTCAATGTTCATTCATCTTTTCTATTATATTCTTTATCTCTGTTTCATTTATTTCTGTTCTAAAATTTATGACTTCTTTCCTTCTACTAATTTTGGTTTTGTTTGTTCCTCTTTCTCTAGTTGCTTTAGGTGTAAGGTTAAGATATTTATTTGAGATTTTTCTTGTTTCCTGAGTTAAGCTTGTATTGCTATAAATGTCCCTCTTACAACTGCCTGGGCTGAATCTCTTAGATTTTGGACCATCATGTTTTTATTTTCATTTGACACTAGGTGTTTCTTGATTTCCTCTTTGATTTGTTTATTAATCCATGGTTGCTTAGCAGAATGTTGTTTAATTTTCACATGTTTGTGTTTTTGCAGGGGCTTTTTTTTGTAGTTGGTTTCTAGTCTTACAAGATTTGGTTAGAAAACATGCTCAAGGAGTTCCTGTCATGGCCCAGTCATTAACGAATCTGACTAGGAACCATTAGGTTGCGGGTTTGATCGCTGGCCTTGCTCAGTGGGTTAAGGATCCGGCATTGCTGTGGCTGTGGCGTAGGCCAGCAGCTACAGCTCCAATTAGAAACTTACCTTCCTTGTTAGATAAAACTAAACTAGAAAGCACTGAAAAAAATGTGTCATAATCAAGAAGTCAATAATGAATACCTTTGAGGTTATAAAATGCTTTTCTTCCATCAAGATGGCCAGAAAGTAGAGGGAGAAACACTTAATTTTAAAAAGAAAAAGAAAAGAATAAATCTTTAGAAAAGTTCTCATGAAAATTCTCAGTAGGAGTGTTTTGTTGTCTACATCCTTCCTTTTTTGAACACTTCCTATAAATAAAATTGTCTTCAGAAACCTCTGTTCTTCAACATTCTACTTATCTCTTACAAAATTTGGGGGAAGTAATTTGCTTCTAGGACAGGAAAACTGCAATATGAATCTGATATACTATTGTCTGTGAAAGTAAAGACCCATACAAAGTATGGGTCTTTTGGTAGAAAAGACTCAGAAATTGACTTACAAGGATACTCACTGAGCAAAGATGGGACAATAAATATAATAATTATTATTATTTAAAATCCATCAAAATAATAACAAAAATAACTAAAACTCCCAAGAATTGAAGCACTTCACAAATGAAAAACTCTGAATTCCACAAATATATAAAAAAGCTTATTGGTCAATGTTAGGGACTGCTCAGGCACTACCTCATTATTCTGAAAAAAAATTTTAAAAAGAAAATATTATGCATGCACCTTGTATAGACTTCATTTCACTACAAAGAAAGAGGGTTGTAGGGCAACTTTTTCTTTGAAATAGAAATATCACTTATATATGAAGAACTGATAAATCATTTTATCATCTTTAGTGAAACAATAGATCCATGTCATAATCATGAAAGGCTACTAAACCCTTTGGATAAAAGTTTGATTGGCAACTTCATGAAAATTGACTGTACATATATCACTTCAACTCCTTGATCAATCTCTTTTTTTTTTTGTCGTCTTTTTGCCTTATCTAGGGCCACACTGGCAGCATATGAAGATTCCCAGGCTAGGGGTCTAACAGGAGCTATAGCCGCTGGCTTTTGCCACAGCCACAGCAACACAGGATCCAAGCCACATCTGCAACCTACACCACAGCTCACAGCAACACCGGATCCTTAACCCATTGAGGAAGGCCAGGGATTGAACCTGCAACCTCATGGTTCCTAATCGGATTCACTAACCACTGAGCCACGACGGAAACTCCTCCTTGATCAATCTTAATATAACCACCTGACATTTTATTTTTCTTGATACAGTGAAATAGGAAGCACACAGTACCACTTAAGTCCTATTCTTGCTGGAAACATAACATAACCTTAGATTCAACTACCTATTTTCAGGAAAAAATAGAGACTAGAAAAACCTAGTTTTTACAAGGATAGACACAGTAAAATATACCATGGAAAATCTTACAGGACAGATGAAAAAGATTTTTAAATAAATAAATAGCATTAAAAGTAAAAGAATAATATGGATTAGAGCCTCCTTTATCCCATTGCAGATTAAAAAGTACTTCAGACGTTCTCAGATAATTACAAAATGTAAAATTAATTTGGCTAAAAGTACAAAGATATTTTAATGATAACTGGAGGTGATTTTTGTTTTTATTTTACATTATACCCAGCTGTACAGCATTGTGACAGGGTTAAACATCACAAGTGGTTAGACATAGTCCCCAGTGCTGTACAGTAGGATCTCTTTGCTTTTCCAACCCATAGGCAACAGTCTACAACTATTAACCCCAGACCCCACTACCATCCCATTCCCTCTCCCACCATTTTGGCAAGCACAAGTCTGTTCTCCGAGTCCTTGAATTTCTCTTCTGCATAAAGGTTCATTTGCATAGTATATTAGATTCCAGGTATTAGTGATATTATATGGTATCAGTCTTTCTCCTTCTGACTTACTTCACTCAGCATGAGGGTCTCTAATTCCATCCATGTTGCTGCAAATGACATTATTTTATTCTTTTTTATGGCTGAGTAGTATTCCATTGTGTATATATACCACATCTTCCTAATCCAATCATCTGTCCATGGGCATTTGGGTTTTTTCCAGGTTTTAGGTATTGTGAATAGTGCTGCAATGAACATGCGTGTGCAGGTGTTTTTTCAAGGAAAGTTTTGTCCGGGTATATGTCCAAGACTGGGATTGCTGGATCATATGGTAGTTCTTATGTATAGTTTTCTAAGGTACCTCCATACTGTTTTCCATAGTGGTTGTACCAGCTTACATTCCCACCAACAGTGCAGGAGGGTTCCCTTTTCTCCACACCCCCTCCAGCAATTGTTGTTTGTGGACTTGTTAACGATGGCCATTCTGACTGGTGTGAGGTGATACCTCGTAGTAGTTTTGATTTGCATTTCTCTGATCATCAGTGATGTTGAGCATTTTTTCATGTGCTTGTTAGCCATCTGCATCTCTTCTTTGGAGAACTGTCTATTTAGTTACTTTGCCCATTTTTCAATGGGGCTCTTGGTTTTTTTGTTGTTGAGCTGCATACGTTGTTTGTATATTTTAGAGATTAAGGCCTTGTCAGTTGCATCATTTGACAATGTTTTCTCCCATTCTGTAAGTTTTCTTTTTGTTTTCTTTTTGGTTTCCTTTGCTGTGTAAAACTTGTCAGCTTGATTATGTCCCATTGGTTTATCTTTGCTTTTATTTCTGTTGCTCTGGGAGACTGACCTGAGAAAACATTTGTAAGGTTGATGTCAGAGAATGTTTTACCAATGTTTTCTTCCAGGAGTTTAATGGCATCTTGTCTTATATTTAAGTCTTTAAGCCATTTAGAGTTTCTTTTTGTGCATGGTGTGAGAGCATGTACTAATTGCATTGATTTGCATGCAGCTGTCCAGGTTTCCCAGCAATGCTTGCTGAACAGACTGTCTTTTTCCCATTTTATGTTCTTGCCTCCTTTGTCAAAAATCAATTGACCATAGGCATCTGGGTTTCTTTCTGGGTTCTCTATTCTGTTCCATTTGTCTGCATGTCTGTTTTGGTATCAGTACCACACTATCTTGATTACTGTGGCCCTGTGAATTTGGCTGAAGTCTGGGAGAGTTATGCCTCCTGCTTGGTTTTTGTTCTTTACAATTGCTTTGGTGATTCTGGGTCTCTTGTGGTTCCATGTAAAATTTTGCATTGTTTGTTCTAGTTCTGTGAAGAATGTCTTGGGTAATTTGATAGGGATTGCATTGAAACTGTAGATTGCTTTGGGTAGTATAGCCATTTTACAACATTTATTTTCCCAGCCCATGAGGATGGAATATCTTTCCATTTCTTTGTATCTTCTTTGATCTCCTTGATTAATGCTTGTAGCTTTCTACATATAAGTCTTTCACCGCCTTGGTCAAGTTTATTCCCAGGTATTTGATTTTTTTGGGGTGCTATTTTAAAAGGTAAAGTATTTTGATATTCTTTTTCTAATATTTCATTGTTAGTATACAGAAATGCGATTGATTTCTGAGGGTTAACCTTATATCCTGCCACTTTGCTGAATTTCTCTATGAGTTCAACTTATTTTGGGGTTGAGTCCTTGGGGTTTTCTATATAAAGTATCATGTCATCTGCATAGAGTGACAATTTTACCTCTTCTCTTTCTATTTGGATGCCTTTTATTTCTTTTGTTTGTCTGATTGCTGTAGCTAGGACTTCCAATATGATGTTGAATAATAGTGGTGAGAGTGGGCGTCCCTGTCTTGTTCCACATTTTAGTGGGATGCTTTCAGCTTTTCTCCATTGAGTATTATATTTGCCATGGCTTTATCATAAATGGCTTTTATTATGCTAAGGAATGTGTCCTGTATTCCCACTTTGGTAAGAGATTTGATCAAGAATGGATGTTGGCCTTTGTCAAATGTGTTTTCTGCATCTATTGAGATGGTCATGTGTTTTTTGACTTTTCTTTTGTTAATGTGGTGTATGACGATTGACTTGCGTATGTTGAACCATCCTTGTGCACCTGGGATGAATCCCACCTGGTCGTGCTGTATGATCTTTTTGATATGTTATGGTATTCAGTTGGCTAAAACTTTGTTGAGAATTTTTGCATCTATATTCATCAAAGATATTGGTCTATAGTTCTCTTTTTTGTGGTGTCTTTGTCTGGTTTTGGAATTAAGGTGATGCTGGCATCATAGAATATCTTTGGGGGTGTTCCTTCTTCTTCAACCATTTGGAAAAGTTTAAGGAGGATGGGTATGAGTTCCTCTTTTTATGCTTGGTAGAATTCACCTGTGAAGCCATCTGGTCCTGGACTTTTATTTGTAAGGAGTGTTTTGATGACATACTCAATTTTATTTCTAGTGATTGGTCTATTCAGTTGATCTATTTCTTACTGAGTCAGTTTTGGCAGGGTGTAAGTCTCTAAAAAGTTGTCCATTTCTTCTAGGTTATCAAATTTGTTGGCATACAATTGTTCATAGTATTCTTTCATGGTTTTCTGTATTTCTGTAATCTCCATTGTGACTTCTCCACTTTCAGTTCTTATTTTGTTTATTTGGGTTTTTTCTCTCCTCTTCTTGGTGAGTCTAGCCAGAGGTTTGCCAATTTTGTTTACCTTTTCAAAGAACCAGCTCTTGGTTTTATTGATTTTTTCTATTGTTTTTTTGAGTCTCTATTTTATTGATTTCCTCTCTGATCTTTATGATTTCCTTCCTTCTGCTGACTTTTGGGTGTTTTTGTTCTTCTTTTTCTAATTCATTCAGGTGATTAGGTTGTCAATTTGAGAATTTTCTTCTTTTTTGAGGAAGGCCTGTTATGCTACGAACTTCCCTCTGAGCACTGCTTTTGCAGCATCTCATAGATGTGGAGTGGTTTTGTCTTCATTCTCATTTGTCTCAAGGTATTTTTTAATTTCCTTCTTGATTTCCTCATTGACCCAATCATTTTTTAGTAGCATGTTGTTTAGTCTCCATGTAGTATGCTTTTTTTTCATCTCCTTTCCTGTGGTTGATTTCTAGTTTCATGCCTTTGTGGTTGGAGAGGACACTTGGAATAATTTCTATACTCTTAAATTTGTTGAGGTTAGCTCTATGCCCCAGTATGTGATCTATCCTTGAGAATGTTCCATGTGCACTTGAGAAGAATGCATATCTGATTTTTTTGGATGTAATGTCTTAAAAATGTCAATTAGGTCTAACTTTTCAATTGTGTCATTTAGGATTTCTGTTACCATACTGACTTTCTGCCTAGAGGATCTGTCCATTGATGTAAGTGGAGTGTTAAAGTCTTGTACTATTATTGTTTTCCCATCTATTTCTCCTTTTATGTTTGATAGTACTTGCTGCAGGTACTTGGATGCTCCTATATTATGGGGATATATATTGATGATTGTAATATCCTCTTCTTGAATGGATCCTTTAACCACTAAATTGTGTCCTTCTTTGTCTTTCTTTATGGCCTTCATCTTAAAGTCTATTTTGTCAGATATTAATATTGCAATTCCTGCTTTCCTTTCTTGTCTGTTGGCATGATATATATTTTCCCATCCCCATAACTGGAGGTGATTTAACACAGATTTTTATTGGGTGATTTTAAGATCTTAAAATATATTAATATTACTATATTATTGATTAATAAAATATATTCAAGTTGGGGTTCTTAAAACGTCTTTTCTGGGGATCAAAATTGCAGAATTGGAAGATGCTTAGATCACGTCCCCCCATGAACACATCAAAACAAAACTACATATAAAGCAACTATCACTAAGAAGAAACTTAAGACTAGCAGAACAACACTTCTACAACTAAGGGTGTAAGGAAGGAACTACATGGAACCTGGATAGTAGGACAAACTATGTAGTAAAGACCAAATTCACTAATGAGTGACCCAAAAGGGGAAGGGAATATCACAGGCTTGTGGATTTTCCAGAAAGAGAAATGTGTTCAACTACCATATTAGCCACCCCAGGCTGGGAGTGTAGCACAGGAAAGACAAACTTCCGTAGTAGGTTTGAAAACCAGAGGGGCTTACTGGAAAGTCATAAAAAACTGAGAATTTGCTCTTGAAGAACACACAGAAACAGACTTAGTTGATCCTAGTTCTATCATAGGGGCATCAGATTGCAAAAATGTCTGTTTTTCTGGCTGGCCTGCCAGAATCACCCTGGCATGCCCCCAGCCTCCACTGGACTCCTGCTCTGGCACAGCTGCTTGCTAAGGTGGAAACTGTCATTGACAGAGCAAGTGTGAATAACAGAGGAGCTGACCCTATGTGGACCCCAGTCCTGCCTGTAGCCAGAGTGGAGACATAGGAAAAATTCTGAAATGGGGCTCTAATTACTTGGCTGTGCCCCAAAGAAGGTAGGGATGGAGGGGAGCTAACTTCCTCAGGGCTCCTGATCCAACCCCTCAGGCACCAGTACCACTTCTCAATAAGGCAGCAGCCACCACTCAGCCTAACAGAAACCCCAGCACACACATGATTCCAGCCACAGCCATTCTGATTCAAGTCCTAACTCCCACCAAGGTGGCTATTGCCAGTATACTTTGGGAGAAGATACAACTTGTACTCATATCAGGTAAAACTTTCCCATCAAAGCCTTAGACACATGCAAATTAAATAAGGGTATTTACACTTTTAAGGCAAGGATAGTTGTGTCTTTCCTAATCTCATAGAGATAGAGAGATTCAAACAAAATGAGAAGAGAAAAGAAGGTGTTTCAGATGAAGGACCAAGACCAAGATTTGAAAAATTCTTAAAGAAATGAATATAAATAATATACTTGATAAAAATTCAAAGCAACTATAATTAAAATGCTGACTGAATTCAGGAAAGACTAGATGAACAAAGTTAATACTTCAATGAGGAATTCAAAACTATAAAAAACAAATCAATCATACCCAAAGAATACAATAAGTAAAATTAAAAAAATAATTATAACAAATTAAGAGCAGATAAGGTGGTAAAGAAGAAGATATGAGTGATTCAGAAGAGAGAGTAGTGAAAAACCACCTAATCAGAAGGAAAAACAGGTTTTTTAAAATGAGGATAGTTTAAAAGATGTCTGAAACAACATCAAGAATGCTAAAGTTGGTATTATAGGGGTCCCAGAAGGGGAAGAGCAAGAAAGGTACAGAAAACATACTTAATAAAATTTTGGTTGAAAACTTCTCTATCCTGAAACAATGAGACCAATAATCAGATCAGGAATCACAGTGTCCTATTAAAGGTGAATCCAAAGAGAATCACATCAAGACACATAATTAAAATAGCAGAAGTTAAAAATAAATAGATAATTTTAAAGGCAGAAAGAGAAAAATGAAGAGTGACATTTAAGGAAATCCTCATAATACTGTCAACTGAGTTTTGAGCAAAAACTTTCCATACCAGAAGAAAATGGCATAATATATTTAAAGGTCAGAGGAAAAACCTACAGCCTAGTATACTCTATCTGGCAATGATGTCATACAGAGTTAAAGGAGAGATAGAGTTTTACAGACAAGCAAAGGTAAAAGAGTTCATCACTACTAAACTAAACTTACAAAACTGTAAAAGTATCTTCTTTAATTGAAAAAAAGGCTATAACAAAAATTAAGAAAACATTGGAAGGGCAAAATCTCACTGGTAAAGGCAAAAAAAGGTGGTAAATCAAATACTTTAAGCTAGTATTAAGGTTAAAAAAATTGTAAAACCAGCTATACTTTCAATAAATGGTTAAGAGATAGACATGAAGATATAAAATATCACATCAAAATACAAAACATGGCAATAAGGGAAGTAAAAATGTAGATTTTTGAACATAAATGACTCTCAGTTTAAAACAAGTAGATATATAGATTGATATATATGAACTTCATGGTAATGACAAAATAAATACACACAATAGATAAAAATAAAAGAAATTCAAGCATAACACTAAAGAAAATCATCAAACCAGAAGGGAAGACTTTAAGGAAAAAAATAAAGAATGGAGGTGAATGACAACAACATAAAGAAAACAAATAACACTATGGTCACAACTACATACTTATCAATAATCACTTTAAATTTCAATGAAGTAAATGCTCCAATCAAAAGCCATGGAATGGCATGTTGAATTAAAAAACAAGACCTATCTCTATATTACTTACAAGAGACTCACTTCCACACTAAAGACACAATACAGATTAAAAGAGAGAGGACAGAAAACCATATCCCATGAAATAAGAAATTCTTAAAAAATTTGGAGTACAACATTCACATCAAAGTAGACAGTAAAAAAAAGTCTATAATGAAAGAAAAAGAAAATATGTCATAGTAAAGGAAAAAATCCAAGGAGAAGATATAAAATTCAGAGACATATATGCACCTAATATAGAAACAATTAAATATATAAAGTATATTAACAGATATAAAGCGAAAAATTGACAATTATAATAGCAGATATTAATTCCCCAATTAGGGCAATGAATAAATCATCCAGAGAGAAAAATCAATAAGGAAACACTGGTCTTAAATGACACATTAGAATATACTGACTTAATAGATGTCTGTAGAACATTCCATCCAAAACCAGAAAAATACACATTCTTTTCAAGTGCACAAGGAACATTCTCAAGGATAGATTACATGTTATGCCATAAAATGCATCTCAATTAATTTAAGAAGACTGAAATCATGTTAAGCATCTTTTCTGAATACAAAGGTATGAATCTAGAAATCAATTCCAGAAAGAAAAGCAGTGAAAACACAAGCACATGGAGACTAATCAACTTGCTACTAAAATGTTAATGAAGAAATAAAAGAGGAAAAAGATACCTTGAGAAAAAACAAAAATAAAAACAAAACTTTCCAAAACCTAAGGAATGCTGCAAAGTCACTTCCAAGGTGGAAGTTTATAGTGATACAGGCCTACCGTAAGACAGAAGAAAACCCTCAAACAACTTAAGTTTTCATCTAGTTTTATTAGAAAAAGAAAGACAAACAAAACCCAAAGTTAGCAGAAGGAAAGGAATCATAAAAATTAGAGTGTAAATAAAGCGGACACCAAAAGAAAAAAGATCAATGAAACTAAGAAATTGTTTTTGAAAAGATATGAAAACTTGATAAACCTTTAGCTAGATTCCTTAAGACCAAAAGAGAATCCAACTAAACAAAAGTGGAAATCTAAGAGAAGTTATAACCAATATCATAGACAAACAATTATTAGATAATGTGACAACCAGTCATATGCCAACAAATGAGACAACTTGGAAGAAATAGATGAATTGTCAAAGACATATGTTTTTCTAAGACTAGAAGAAATAAATAGATAATGGAATGGAAAAAAAAACTATCATTGAAATTTAATCAGTAATCAGGAGTTCCTGTTGTGGTGCAGTGGTTGACGAATCTGACTAGGAACCATGAGGTTGTGGGTTTGATCCCTACCCTTGCTCAGTGGGTTAATGATCCAGCATTGCTGTGAGCTGTGGTGTAGGTCACAGACGCGGCTCGGATCCTGCTTTGCTGTGGCTGCAGCATAGGCCATTGGCTACAGCTCTGATTAGACCCCTGGCCTGAGAACCTCCACATGCCGTGGGTGTGGCTCTAAAATGACAAAAGGCAAAAAAAAAATTAATCAGTAATCAAAAGTTCCCAACAAAAAAGTATAGGAATGGATGGCTCCATAGAGGTATTCTATAAATATTTTAAAGAACAATTAAACCCTAACCTCCTAAAATTATGTCAAAAAAAAAAAAAGATGGGTGGAGGGAATAATCCCAAACTCATTTTACAAGGTACCACCACAGCATTATCCTGTCCTGATACAAAACCACACAGAAAGAATACCAAAAATACAAATAAATAAAAATACAGGCCAATATCCCCAATGATAATGGATGCAAAAATCTTCAACAAAATATAATCAAACTCAGTTCAACGATACAGGAAAAGAATCATGCATCATAATGAACTAGGATTTATTCAACAGATAATTCAACATTTGCAAGTCAATGCGGTATAACACATTAATAAGATAAAGGATAAAAATGACATCATCTCAGATGCAGAAATAACATTTGACATAATTCAACATCTGTTCATGATAAAAAAATATCAAAAAGTTGGTATAGGGGAACATATCTTAATATAATAAAGGCTCTTCATCACAAGCCCACAGCTGACATCATATTCGTTGTGGTTTTGATGAGTGAAAGCCAAACATTTTCAATCAATAACAGCAAGAAAAAAGACAGGGATACACATGCTTGCCATTTCTATTTTAATTAGTAGTATTGTAAATCCTAACCAAAACAATCAGAGAAGAAAAAATAGATAAATAAAAGGCTTCCAAATAAAATAAATAAAAGGCATCCAAATTGAAATGAATAAAGTTAATAATGGATAAAGTAAAGTACATACATATTTATGTATGACATGATATTATATATAGAAAATCCTAAAGACTGTAAATATTAATATATAGAAATATGTTGCTTTTCTAAAAACTAATGATGAAATATCAACAAAGAGCAGTCAAGAAAACAGTTCCATTTACAATTACCTCAAGAAGAATGAAAAACTTACGAATAAATTTAACCCAGGAGGTGTAAGAGTTATGCTCTGGGAGAGGGATACAATGACATAGTAAAAGACCCTGAGCTCACCTCCTCTCATGAGAACACCAAAATCACAACTAAATGCTGGATAACCATTGGTAAAAGAGGCTGATATCTATCCCATAAAATTATTTTACATCTAAAGACATAAAGAATAAACCACTAGAAGGTAGGAGGGGTTCACTCACAATATAGTAAAATCCCAAACCCGTGGGATGGGCAACCCACAAACTTGTGAATAATTATATTTCACAAGTACTCCTATAAGAGTGAGAACTCTGAGTCCTATGCTAGGCTCCCAAACCTGGTGTCTGGCATTAGGAAGATGAGCCCCAAGAGCATTGGACTTGAATGCCAGTGGAGTTTGATTACAGGAACTCCAAAGGGCTAAAGAAACAGAGACTCCATCATTTCAGGGTGCACACGAGGCCTTGTGTAGACCAGCACCAAAAAAAAAAAGCAGTGTCTTCATAGTAGTCTGGGCTAGACCTATTTGGTGGTCTTGGAAGGTCTTGTTCCAAAGTCTCTTCTCCTTGTAAGTAGGGGGTTGCATAGTTGTCTTTTGGATCATAGAAACTTGTGGTGACATAAAAAGAGCCTCTGGCTAGAGGAAAACATTTTGGGTCCTTAACACCGGGAGCTGCTTTCACCCAACAGTCCATAAGTTCTAGTGCTGGGATGCCTCAGGCCAAATATCAACATGGTGGTAAAACAGCCCCATCCATAAACATTCAGGATAGCTAAGGACTTCCTGAGCCCACATCCAATTCTAGACATTGATACAACGTTGCCTACCAGAGGGCCAATACCCAGTTCCATCCATCAATGGGCAGTCACTGGCCTCTCCAACCAGAAAACCTTAAGAAGACTCTAGATCAGCCTCACACCAAAGGGCAGAAAACAGAAGTAAGAAAACTTTAGTCCTATAGATCACAAACTGGAAACACAGAGGCAGGTCGAGACCTACACTGGGACCAGATGGATGCTGTCCTTTGGGTGACAAAAGGGGAATGTATTGCCAAGACACAGAGTACATTCCCTACAGAGGGCCACTTCTCCAAGATCGATAAAAATGTGTAAGCTATGGAGTTCCCATCATGGCACAGCGGTTAATGAATCCGACTAGGAACCATGAGGTTTTGGGTTCAATCCCTGGCCTTGTTCAGTGGTTTAACAGTCTGGTGTTGCCGTGAATCATGGTGTAGGTCACAGACGCAGCTCGGATCTGGTGTTGCTGTGGCTCTGGCATAGGCTGGCAGCTATAGCTCCAATTGAACCCCTAGACTGGGAACCTCCATATGCCGCAGGTGCAGCCATAAAAGGACAAAAAGACAAAAAAAAAATGTAAGCTACTACATAAATAAAAATACAAATAAAATTTTAAACTAAATGAGAGAGTAATGGAATATGCTCCAGAAGAAGGCACAAGATAAACCTCAAAAGAACAACAGAGTGAAATGGAGATAGGCAGTTGACTCAAGAAAGAATTCAGAGTACTGATTGTAAAGATCAAAGAGCTCAAGACAATAGCAGATACAGAAAGTGAGGAGCTACAAAAAGTTTGTAGCAAAGAGTTATAAAATACAAAGAACAACCAAGCAGAGTTGATAAATATTATCACTGAAATGAAAAATACTTAAAAGGAATCAGTAGCAGAATAAATCAATCAGAAGATTAATCAGTGACCTATAAGATAGATGAAGGAAATCAGAGCCATGGAAAATAATAAATAAAAAGGAACAAAAATAAACTAAGACAGTTTAAGAGAATTATAGAACAATGTCAAATACACCACCATTTACATTATAAAGGTCACAGAAGGAAAAGAGGGAGAGATAGATACAGACTCAAAGTGAAGGGATGGAAATAGTTATCCCATGCAAAGGGAAATCAAAAGTTAAAATAACAAAACTTATATAAAACAAAACAGACTTTAAAATAAAGACTGTTATGAGAGATAAAAAAAGATACTACATAATGACTATGGGATCAATCCAAGAAGATATAATAATTGTAAATAAATGTACACAACATAGGAACACCTCAATATATAAAGTAAATGTTAACAGATGTCAAAGGAGACGTTGACAGTAACAGTAGTTGTGAGGGATTTTAATACCCCATTTACATCAATGCACAGATCATCCAGACAGAAACAAAATAACGAAACATAGACTTTTATGATGCATTAGACAAGATATACTTAATTGATATTTTAGAGTATTCCATCACAAAGCAGCAAAATACACATTATTTTCAAGTGCACATGGAACATTCTCCAGGATAGATCACATAATGGGCCACAAAGCAAGGCCTAGTTGGTTTATGGAAGTAGAAATCATATTAAGCAGATTTTCTGGCCACATTGCTATGTGATTAGAAATCAAATAAGTGCAAACAAACAAACAAAAAAAGACTACAAAAAGCAAAACACAGGGTAGTTAAAAAAATATCTACTAAACAACCAATGGATGGCTAACTATATCAAAAGGAAATCAAAAAAATACCTAGAGACAACTGAACACAAAAATCTGATGGTCCAAAACCCATGTGATACAGTGAAAACAGTTCTAAGAAGTAAGTTTATAGTGATACAAAATTACATCAGGAAATAAGAAAAATCTCGGATATAAAAACCTAATCTCAAGGTCGGCGGCAAGATGGCAGAGGAGTAAGAGGTCGCGCTCACCCTCTCCCACAATACATCAAAAAACGCGTCTAAATATAAAACAAGTTGGACAAATCATCATCTGAATGCTGATCAATTTAAACCTCCAAAAACTGCAAGAAACCCTTGAAATAACTGGGTAGAACAAGTGAAGAAAAAAATAAAAAAGGTGAGAGAGAAAAGCAATTAGGACCGTAACCAGCACTCCAGGGAGGGAGCTGTGAAAAAGAAAAGTTTCCTGGGAAGAAACCTAAACAACGATCAGTGGATCAACGACCATCGGAACTAGAGGGACATCAAAGCCTGAGAAAAATGCAGCAGCTGGATTGAGACAGGAAAATCAGAGTTAGAGACCTGAATACCAGCGCAGACACCACAGCCTGAGGCGCCGGGCAGTGCCTGGGAGCTGACACAGGTTCCTAAGGTTAGTCCCTGGGAGAGGGCAGAGGTCGGTGGCCGTGGCGTTTGCGGGAATAGCGCAAGGAACAGCGATATTCTATGATTTGTGGAGAGCGAAACCAGGACTGAGGGAACCGAGGAAGTCTGGTCCCGCAGGGAAGGCAAGCCTCCATTGTTAGGGAAGAGGAGAGGAGGAGGGGCTGGCTGCCATAGGAAGAGACTTGAACTAGTGTGTAGGGTGGGGGTGACGGTGACCCGCCAAAGATAGCGGAAGTGGGGAGGAGCCAGTGGAGGCTGCAGCCGCGGCGGCGGGAGCGGAGCCGAGCCGTGAAGCCCATTGGCGGAGCACGGTGCCAGGTTGTGGACCCAGGCGCCTGCGCCAGCCAGCATCGGCAGGGTTGGCAGGGCTCTGGGCCGGTCCATGGACCTAGGTGACTGCATCAGCCCACAGAGTTGGTAGCTCTGGCGGGCGGAGCAGTACACGACCATACAGAGCTAGCTTTCGCAGAGGAGCGGGGCCGGCACCAGCCGCTGCCGCCTGCCCCAACAGACGAGAAAGCATCAGCGGAAGGGCAGAACAAACACCAGTCTGCTGAGCCAGCCTCTGACGGGTACCGCTTGTGGTTCCAGTCACCTCAAAGAGGACTTTGCAATCAAACACTAGTTTTCCACGGCTCTCACTCCCAGGGGAAATCATACTTCCTACTGCTGCTATTACCAAATGTTTAAGGCACCTGGTAGATCTGCCTAGAGCTCACGATCACTTCCCAGGGCTGGGCAACTAGGAGTGGACAGCACCACCTTCCTGCAATTGAGAGCGTAGAGACTAGGCTCCCACTGTAGACCTTAGCCATTCCTACATTCTCACAGAGAACACTCAGAGTACCACTGAGATAACAGCCAGCTCATTCCAAAGAAATAGACAGCAAATAGTCAAACTTCTACACCAAAAATAAATAATAACCCCACCAAAAAATACAAAGGGGAGCTCCTCCCTAGAAGTAGCCTTGCAAGTCTACAGTGTGGCCTCCCCAATCTCACAGAAAAAGAAAACCACAAACAAGATGAAGAAGCTCAAAAACCATTCCCAGTTAAAAGAACAGGACAAGTCTTTTAAAGCAGCCAGCAATGAAACTGACCTCTGCAGTCTGTCAGAAATGGAGTTCAGAAGGGAGGTAATGAAAATACTTGAAGAATTAAGGCTGAATATCCAGAAATTAAGAGAAGATGCAAATAGCAATGCAGACTCCTTTAGAAAGGAGCTAGAAATCATAAGGAGGAGCCAAGAAAAGCTAGAAAACTCATTTGCAGAGATGCACACTGAGCTAAAGGCAATAAAGAGCAGTTTGAATAATGCAGAGGAACAAATTAGTGATGTAGAAGATAGAATAATGGAAATCA
>PVHT020000286.1:2450872-2555412 GCA_004024745.2 Catagonus wagneri | reverse complement strand
AAAAAAAAAAAAAAACTAATCCCTCTCTCTCTTGCTCTCTCTCTCTCCCCCCTCTCCCTCTCTTTATGGTTGTACATGTGGCATGTGGAAGTTCCCAGGCCACAGGTCAAATGGGAGCTGCAGCTGGGTCCAAACCACAGCCATGGCAACACTGTATCCAAACCACATCTGTGACATATGTCTAGATCCTTAACCCACTGAGCAAGGTCAAGGATTGAACCTGCATCCTCACAGAAGCAACATTAGGTCCTTAACCTGCTGATCCACAACAGGAACTCCTAAAAACCTAATATTACAGCTAAGTAACTAAAGAAAGAACAAACAAAACCGCAATTTAATGGAATTAAATCATAAATAGAGCAGAAATAAAACAGTACAAAAAGAAGAGATCAGTGACTAAAAGCTGTTTTTTATTGAACAGATAAACAAAATTGATTAAACTTTAGGCAGTCCCATCAAGGAAAAAAGGAGAGGGCTTAAATCACTAAAATCAGAAATGAAAAAGGAAAAGTTGCAATCAACCCCATGGAATTACAAAGGACCATAAGACACTATTACATTCAACTGTATGCCAATAAAGTGGACAACTTAGAAGAAATGGACAAATTCTTAGAAATGTACACTCTCAAGACTGAACTATCAAGGAAGAGAAAATATGAACAGACCAATTACTAATACTGAAATTGAATCTATAATTTTAAAACTCCAAACAAAAAAAGTACAGGACCAGATGTACACACAGGTGTATTTTATCAAACATTTATAGAAGAGTTAACACTTATCCTTATGAAACACTTCTAAAAATTGCAGAGGCAGGAATAGTTCCAAACTCTTCTGTGAGGTGACCTTCATGGCAGTATCAAAACTAGAGAAAAATGCCACACAAAAAAATGTTACAGGTCAATACTACTGATGAATATAGACACAAAAATATTCCGAGCAAACCAAATCCAAAAATCCATTATAATGATTATGCACCATGATCAAGTGATTTTTCAAGATTTATATATATTTATCCTAGAGATGCAAGTGTTTTTCAGTATCCACAAATTAATCAGTGTGTATCACCATATTACCACATTAAAGAATAAAACCATATGTTCCTCTCAACATATGCAGTTGAAACATTTGATAAAATTCAACATCCTTTTATGATAAAAAAGAAAAAAAAAGCCTCTTCAGATACTGGGCATAGAGTGAAACCACTTCAACATAAAAAAGGCTGTATGTGACAAACTCATAGCTAACATTATATCAATGGTAAAAAGCTGAAAGTATTTTTGCTAAGATCAGGGACAAGATAAGTATATCCACTCTTTTCACTTTTATCTAACATAAGAGAAGTCCTATGCAATTAGAGAAGATAAAGAAATAAAGGGAATCCAAGTTGGAAAAGAAGAATAAAACTCTCAGTGTTGCATACGACATGATACAATACAGAGAAAATCCTAAAGATGTTAACAAAAAACTGCTAGAACTTAACAATTAATTCAGTAAAATTACAGATACAGAATACATGGAAATCTGTTGCATTTCTATACACTAACAACAAAATGTCAGAAAGAGAAATTATGGAAACAATCACAGTTGCCAAAGCATATAAAAGAATAAAATGCCTAGGAAAAAATCAGCCTAAGGAGACAAAATACCTCTAATCCAAGAACTATAAGATGCTGATGAAAGAAAAAAAAAGATGACAAAAACAGATGGAAAGATATAACATGCTCTTGGACAGGAAGAATCAAAATCGTCAGAATGACCTATGCCGCTCAAGGCAGTCTATGGATTTAATGAAATCTCTATAAAATCCCCAACAGCATTTTTCAAACACTTAGAACAAAAGATCTTTAAATTTGTATGGAAGCACAAAAGATCCCAAATAGTCAAAGAAATCATGAGAAAGAAAAATAAAGCTGGAGGAAACAAACTCCTTGACTTCAGAGTATACTACAAAACTACAGCAATCAAAACAGTATGGTAGTGCCACAAAACCACAGATAGATCAATGGAATAAGGTAGAAAGCCCAGATATGAACCCAAGTACCTTTAGGTTTATATCTGGAGGATAAGAGGCAGGAAAATACAGTGGAAGAAAAATAGTCTCTTCAGTAAGTGGTTCTGGGAAAATTGGATGGTTACATGTAAAAGAATGTGATTAGAACATTCTCTAATATCATACATAAAAGTAAAATTGAAATTAGCTGAAAACCAAAATGTAAGACTAAATACTACACAACCCTTAGAGAAAAACCTAGGCAGAACACTGGGACATAATCACTGCAATGTCTTTTTGGATCCACCTACTAGTGTAATGGAAATGAAAACAAAAATAAACAAATGGGACCAAATTAAACTTAAAAGCTTTTCAATAGCAAAGGAAGCAATAAGCAAAGTTAAAAGTCAAATCACAAATTGGGAGAAAATATTTGCAAACAATGTGACACACAAAGGATTAATACCCCAAATATACAAACTGCTCTTATGGCCTCAATTAAAAAAACAATAAAAAATTGGCAGAAGACTTAAACAGACATTTCTCCAAAGAAGACATGCAAATGACCAAAAGGCACATGATCAATATTAGAGAAATCTAAATCAAAACTGCAGTGAAGTATCACCTCACACCATTCAGAATGGTCATCATCAAAATGTCTACAAATGACATGCCATAGGAGCCTTCCAGCAGTGTTGGTAGGAATGTAAATTTGTACAGCTGCTATGGAAAACAGTATGAAGTTTCCTCAAAAAACTAAAAATATTTACTATATGATCCCATGATCCTGCAGTCTCACTCCTGGGTATATATCTGGGGAAAACTAATTCAAATAGTTACTTGCCCCCCAGTGTTCACTGAAGCATTATTTACAATAGCCAAGATATGGAAGGAAACTAAATGTCCATCAAGAGATTAATGTATAAAGATGTCATATATATACACAATAGAATATTACTCAACCCTAAAAAGGAATGAAATACAAGTATATGTATTTCCAAAACAGAAATAGAGTTACAGACATCGAAAACAAATTTATCACTACCAAAGGGGAAAGGGTGGTGGGAGGAAGTTGAGATTAACATATACACACTAATAAATACACAAAATAGGAGTTCCCATTGTGGCTCAATGGTTAACGAACCTGAATAGTATCCATGAGGATACAGGTTCAAGCCCTGGCCTTGCTCAGTGGGTTAAGGATCCAGTGTTGACATGAGCTGTGATGTAGGTTGCAGATGTGGCTCAGATCCTGAGTTGTGGCTGTGGTGTAGACACCACAGCCTGGGAACGTCCATATGCTGTGAAGACAAAAAAATATGGATAACCAACAAGGAACTACTCTATAACACAGAGAACTATCTCAATATTTTCTAATAACCTATAAGTGAAGGGAATTTGAAGAATCATATATATATTATTTATATGTTATATATATATACATATAAATATAGTTATATTTATAAGTATTATATACTTATAAAACATACTACATAACTGAATCACTGTGCTGTATACATGAAATTAACACAAAATTGTAAATCAACTATACTTCCATAAAACAAAACAAAAAAGTTAAAAATTATATCATGCATACAAAAACATATCTATACTCTGAAAACTATAAAACACAGATGAACAAAATTGAAGATGATACAAAAAATGGAAAGATAGCCTATGGTCATTGGTTGGTAGAATTAGTATTTTTAAAATGCGAGTCCTACCCAGAGCAATCTGATGATTTGATGGAATCCCTAACAAAATACATTTTGTCATTATTTGTATACAAATACTAATACATATAATCTTAAAGTGCATTTGGTACAAAAAAACACCCTGAATAGCCAAAGTAATCTTGAGGAAAAACGAGAAAAAGCTAAGCCAGAGGTATTACACTCCCAACTTCACACTATACTACAAAGTTATAGTAATCATAACAAATATAACAAAATAGAAACAGACTCACAGATTAAGAGAACAAACTAGTGGTTACTAGCGGAGAGAGGAGCAGGGGAGAATGGCAAGATAGATTAAGGAAATTAAGAAGTACCAACCTTGGGTATAAAATGAATAAGCTACAAGGATATGCTATACATAAGGGAAATATGGCCAATGTTTTATAACTCTATGTAGAGAATAATCTATAAAAATATCAAATCACTATATTGTACACCTGAAACTAATATGATAAGTCAACTATACTTCAATAAATAGTAAATAATGAAGATTTAAAATTTTTTTATATATTAGATACATACACTAAATTATTTGGGCAGAGGGTATAAGGAGCATCACAACATCAAAATTTATTTATCATCCCTCTTTTGTCTTTGTAGAAGTATGGTCCAATATAAGAACTGAACCAAAAGATATGAAAAACACATTCACAAATAAATTACATGTGCTTTTTTAAATTGCTTTCTAAAAGGGTTATTATACAATACATTACAGATGATATCATGGCCTTCGCATTTTGTAGACAGATTAAACAGAGTTTAAGAAAGATTTGTTGGAGTTCCTTGGTGGCTAAGCGAGTGTTGTCACTGATCCGGGAGCCCAGAACTCATGGCCCAGGAACTCCTGTGTGTCATAGGATCAGCCAAAAGAACAAAAAAGAAAAGATAAAGAAAAAAAGGAAAATGAAAGCTTTGGCACTGGCCTAGTGTCAGGCAGTGAATAATCAAGCCTAAATTTGAGGTACACAGGTGTATGACTCATAGCTTAATTTGTTGTCATTATTCATGACTATTAACAAATATGACGGGACAAAATGTAAATTCAAGCTTTATTTTCTGGCAGAGGATTAGAAAAAACATCATGTATTCTCATGAAGGCTATGTTAGAAATAATGATAAAAATCCTAGACCAGAGTCCAAAAACTTAGAAATCAACAGTGACAGAAATAAAACAAGCCCTTGTTTTACTAAATGCATTTCTATCTATCTTACTTTATATTTTTTGATTTATTATATGCTCTTCTTTCTCCTTTCTGTTTTCCTTCCTTGTTTTATTTGGAACTAAGTTTTTTTTTTTAATTCCACTTTACTCTTTTAGGAACTACAAATTGCATTTCTACTGTTTTCATAGTTTCCCTTGTTTTATTTAAATTTTTTTAATTACATGTATATACAGAAAAGTAAAAAGAATCTGTACCATTAAAATATTTATAAATTTTATTTTAAAATATATACATATAGACTACTTCATTTTATATTAATAGAGCTTCAGCTGTTTCTATTTTTATAATTTGTATGATCCAGTTTTTCTGATTTTTTAACATTTGAATTTTCTGAAATCACATATTTTAGATATCAAAAACAGGAAGGACTTTATTCTTATTTTCAAATGTATTATTTAATACATTTATAATTAATATAAATCATAAGGTGTTTGGAGTTAATCTGCTTATGTGTGCTTTCTACTTGTGTCTTTTATTTATCCTATTTTGTATTTATTTTTCACTTGTTTCCTTTTTTTGGATTATTTTCCCCATAATTCTATTTTTCCCTTAGTTTCAAAGTTACAATATGCACACTTAACAAAAATGAATCAGTGTTTTACTATCCATTCAGAAAGTACAAGAATTTTAGATAATTTTAAGTCCTTTTACCACCTCCCGACAAACTATTATTTATCATTATTTTTAATCTTATCCTAGTTTTAGTCTAACAAAAGAAAATTACTTTTGTTTAATGCAGCAATTTTTTTTGTTTGTGTGAACCTTCATATTTGCATTTTTTATGTTCTTTATAGTTTCTTGTACCTCAGACCTGATTATCTACCAAACTCTGTTTTCCTCTGAAAATATATTCATTTGCCTTCATTCTGGAAATACATACTTGCTGAGTATAGAATTCTAGATTCTCATGTACTTTCAGCAAATCAGAAGTATGCTTCAAATGTCTTCTAGTTTCCACTGATAATCTTGAGAGGAAAGTTTCTAATTTCAGTGCAATACCTATAAAGTTTATCTTTTTTTCACTTTCTCTAGATCCCCTGATTTTCTCTTTATCCTTGATGTTCTTGAGGTTGGTGGTGATTATCCCCCCCTTTCTTATTCTGCTTGAGATTTACTTGTGGATTGGCATATTTTATCAGTCCTAGAAACATTCTTAATCATTATTCCCTTATAAATTACCTCTGTTCCTTTCTGTTTCCTTTCTTTTTTGGAACATTTTCTTTAATATTTCCATGGTCTATTTATTTTATAACTGGAGGTTTGTACCTTTTAATCCCTTCTGACTAATTAATCATCTGCTGCCCTCCCTCCCCTCTGGCAACAACCAGTTTGTTCACTTTGTTTTCTATTTGTTTTATTTTTTTAGATTCTACATATAAGTGAGATAATAAGATATTTTTCTCTCTCTGACTTATTTTACTGATAATATATAGATCCGTCCATGTTATTGCAAATGGCAAGATTTCAAATTTTTTATGATTGACTAATATGCCTTAACTGGAATATTAGTGAACCATAAAAATATGAAATACATCTATATAATATATATTAAAATATATATGAATATATAACACATCTTTGTTATCCACTTCTTTTCTGCTATACGTTTAGGTTTTCCATCTACTACATTTAAATTTTCTTCTGACTCTTTTCCAGATGAGTCTTTAGCTATATCTAATGAGATATTAAATGTAAATATTGAATTTTTAAATCTATTTTATTGAGTTACACTTTATAATCCATAATATATCTTCATTTAAAATATAAGAAACTTAGTTTTGCCAAATGTATGTGGCCATGTAACTTTATTAAAATTAAAAGAGACCATTCTACCACCACAGAAAGTACTTTGGGTATTTTTGCAGTCAATCCTCCAATGCCCATCTCAGACCACCAATAATCTGGTTATTTTAATTATTCACTTTGTCTTTTCAAGACCTTTGTATAAATGGAATCATTCAGTATTTTCACTTCTGGCCTAGCTTCTATTTAGCATAATATTCTTGAGATTCATCCATAGTATTTTGAATATTAATAATTTATCCATTTTTATTAATATAGTTAACCTGATCAACATGGGTTTTAACTGCACAGGTTTACTTATATAGCAGATTATTTTTCTAATCTAAAATATGTATTATAGTACTTCATGATGTGAGTTTGGAGGGGTACAGAAATGCAGAACCGTGGATACAGAAGGCCAACTGTGAAGTAATACATGGATTTTTTTACTACATAAGGGTCAGAACTTCAAACCACCACCTTGTTTAAAGGTCAAGTGTATTCTGTAATATGACTATCACATACTTTTAAAATCACTTCCCTATTGATAGGCATTAAGACTGTGTCCAGTTTGGGGGTATAAGGAACACTATAAAAATCTCTCAGTACATGCTAAATACTAAAGAGTGGGATTTCTCAGTTATTTAGTAAGTGCATATTTAACTCCATGAGGAACTGCTTATATCTTTTTCAAAAGGGCTATTCAACTTTATATTAGCAATGTATGTCCCACAAATGTCATTCCATAACATCACCTACTCTTTGCATTTTCAATCTTTTTAATTTTAGCTATTCTAATGGGTATATAATGGAATTTAATTTTTTAATTTGCATTTCTCTGGTGAATAATGCATTGCACATGCCTCCATATAATTATTGAACATTAACATATTTCCTTTTATGAAGTGTTGGTTCAAATCATTTGCCCATGCTGATTGATCAAAATACTCAAATTATTAAAACAGTAGTTTTCCTCAATTGTGCTATATATTATATATATATATGTGTGTGTGTATATATATATATATATATATATATATATATATACATATACCAGTGGCTTCTTTTTAGCAATGCCAGTGTGTTTCTAAGACATATATTGGAATACAGGAATACAGAACAACAAAACGATTTTGGAAAAAAAGGAAATCTTTCAAAATTCAGGAAGAAAATCACCCACTTTAAAACTGAGTAAAAGACTTGAACATTTACTTCACAAAGATATATGCATGATATAATTCAATGTATCAAAGAATATAACAGATATTATTAGTATTGAAGGAAGTACAAATAAAAACAATAAGAGCTATCACTACACATGGACTAGAATAGCTAAAATTAAAGAAGAAACTGATTATACTAAGTTCTGAAAAGCAAAAATTGTGGGGATGATATCCTGAGTAACAGGAAACAACATAAATAAAAGGCTTTAGAAATGCATATGGTCTAGCATTCATCAACCTAATAATCAAACCTGGAATTCAAGCAAAAATTAATAGGCATATGAAATATTTCATGAACAGGAGAAAAAATAGTCATTATAAAAAGACACAGAAATGACACAGATGATAAAATTGACAGAGATAAATGTTAAAAAGCTATGGTAAATATGATCAAAGTTCTTCTTTCTTCATATTGGATATGGTGCCCATCCAGGAAGGGAGCCAATATGCCATAGCTATGTCCTTCTGCTTCCCTAGGAACAAGTCTCCAAAAATTCTCTCAGCACTAGATCACTAACAGCTTTTTTTGTTTGTTTGTTTGTTTGTTTGTTTAATAAAAGCTTGTTAAGCAAACACAACCCTACCTCAACTCTGGCTTCTGGAAGTGAACCTCGTTCTGGTGCTCAGCTTAGTGTGGAACACTTTAGTTTTATTTCCACAAATGAAAAACTCCTATTTGTCTCTTTCTGCCTACATGAAGCAATTCCTATCAGGCTCACAGTTCTAGCCTTGACTACCTCTTCATATCTCTGTTGAATTTCTATACAAGGAAATATTTGTTTTTAACTTCATATTTGGTTTTCATTTTGCATATTATCTATATTTCTGGTTTTTGTGTATGTGTTGGTAAAAAAAGTGTTATATCATATTCACATTTTGTGCACAGAAAAATGTTTTAAAGGTATTTAGTTATAGAATTCCTCTGTACTACAACTCAGTTGAGTAATTTGAAATTATCTACTCTTCTATCATTTATTTTTCCATCATATTAATACTTTATATTACTCAAAACAAGATCAAACTTCTATCATAAGAAAAAAACAACATCTTGAGATTTCTCATGTCCAAAATTTGTCTCCACCTCCTCTGAAATCTCATACTTCTTTCGGCACTTACATAGAACTTATTAAATTATCATTTATCTTACTACCATTCATATAAATCACATTTTACTTTTAGTAATACTTTTCTCCTTTTTAGGGCCATACCTGCAGCATATGGAGCTTCCCAGCTAGGGAACCTACAGCTGCTTGCCTACACAGCAATGCCAGATCCAAGCCACGTCTGTGGCCTACACCACAGCTCATGGCAATGCCAGATCCTTAACACACTGAGTGAGGCCAGTGATCAAACCCACAACCTCATGGTTACTAGTCCGATTCATTTCTGCTGCCACAATGGGAACTCCTACTTTTAGCAATAGTCACATAAAGTGGATCCTACTAAAAGAACTATGCATGTAAGTAGCAGATAGTCAAGTTCCTTTGAAATATGGAGATAATAATTCTTGCATCACAAAGCTACTACACATGGCCTCTAGCACTAGAATAGGAAAGGCCGTACACAGAGAAAAGAAAACTCACCTTTTCAGTCTATTTGGTAGAGATAAATAAGGAGTTGATTAGATGTTAATCCTAATGTCCCTTCCAAAATTATGCAAAGCTCCAGAGAAGGAAAGAGAGTGTTATAGATAGTAGGGATTTCAAGAGAGAGTTGTTCTTTCCTAGCTTTGCAATCTGGTACTCGGAGAGAATACCTTCACCACAGGTATCCATCACCAACGTGGAGCAACCCCAGCATAATCGAAGAAGATGGAACAGCATGGCCAGGCTTAGGAAAGGTAAGTTTTTGTTCTAAAGTCTCACTCATCGTCCTATATGGCACTGAAATGGAACTGAGAGACAATGGGCATGCCACTAGGTCTAGTCTGAGGAGAAGCATGAAGTGTCACCCTGCAAACCAGATGCACACTGTTCCAATGATTCGAGAGTGTCTGCAGTGCTACAAAGAGCTGAGAGGTGATGTAGCACAGAGTGTTGAATTCAGGTACTGCATCTGTCAACAGCAGACATTATCAGAACACCCAGAGATGAGACGAAACAAACCACTCATCAGAGGCTATTAACCTGTATTCATAAAAAGACCAAAACTCCCCTTATCTCCCCAAGCAATGAAGTCATACATGCCTTTTACCAAAATATCTTAATGTGCTACATTTTTTTTTTATTTCCACCTGCAAACTCTTGATAGTGGGCATGTCCATTTGCACACATACTCACATACACCAGGAACTTAGAGAAAAGGAGTTGGGAATGTCTTATTAGAAAACTCAGACCTGCTTTTGAAAAATGAAGACCCCCAGTTCTGCTTTCTTTGCATCTTAGGTTTTACGTCAGTAAATATCTTATTCTTCTCCATGTCTAATTTAATTTAACAGATTACAAATTTTTTATAAATACAATTTATTTCAGTAGTACACAAAAAAGTTAAAATTAAATGAAATCAAAATTAATGTAAACTTGCCAAATGAATATCAGAAATTATCACTGACCTTTAACCTTCAACCTGTGAATTAAATGCTTACATCATACTCTACAATTCATCAATAATAGAACAAAAGGAAAATTAACAACTACTGAACATGTTCTATAGGCTACCACTGCTGTGTCCTGTTTTCACATATCTCATTGAATCCTCACAGCAGTCCAATGATGCACATACTATTCCCATTTTTAGAAGAAACAAGTGATTCCTTATTGCATTGTAAGATCATAGTAGCTTGACAAAATGATCATTTAATTCATATTTCTGATGCCATGAAAAGCAAATAATTAGTAGAAATTGTAAAATATGTGTTCATATGTACTGATTCTATAGTCATATTTCTTCATATTGCCATGTTCTTTTAGGATAATTTTGAGGATTATATAAAATATTGATGTACAGAATTTATCACAATGATTATCAGATCATAAGTGACTAAAATTGCTACCTATATACATTCGAATGATACTACTTTCTATGTGTTTAATTATGACTATTTATCTTAAGCCAAATATATCCTTGATTCCTATCTCTTCCTGTATGTTTCACCACAAGAATGTTTGGAACTTGGGTAACATCAAAGCCTGGGTTATAGTCACAGTCCTCCTCATTGGCACTGCCTGGCTCTGAGGATGAACAGTATATTAGGCAAACTGGGGAGTAGGGAAGCCAAGGCTGAGTAAAATGACGAAAGACCTAGGAAAGAAAAGCGAATTTGCATCTAATTTCTAAAATATTGGCTAGAGATTTGTTCAGCTTCATAGGAACAGCAGAGGAATTCAGGCATCACGAAGTCATTCTTCAGGGAAGATTAGAGATTCCTAGAAGCTTTTTTTCCAGTGTTGTGGGAAGTTTAAAAACTAAATAAGCCTGTAAGCAGTAGTCTTGCTTGTTTGCCTCACAAATGGAAATGACAGAATCATAACAACAAAATTAAAAAAAAAAGGAAAAATAACCAAGCCAAAATAAGTGTCAGTGGGGTCATCTCCATCAGCTACTTTTGCTGACATGGGCAAGAGAACAGGCAAATCCACCCTTGGACTATCTACTACTCAACGTTGCTATCCAGGGAAATCTTGGAAAATGTTAATATCAAGGACTGCCATGGAAGAAAAAGAAAATTTTTAAAGAACCTATGAAATGTGAGTAGGTGACTTGCTGTGTGGGAATTTGCACTCCATTGTGAGCTGCTTTCACTCCATCCTTCCCTTTCCTGTTGTTTGTTCCCCTACCTGCAGGCATACATACCTACTTTCTTTAAGGACCCTAAATACACTAAGTGAGAATTCAAAGTCAGAATTGCATGGAGAATAGAAAATTTACTTTGCATTGTTTTCCTTGGGTCATTTTTCTCATACCTCAGAGCAAAACAGCCTGCTCTTTTTGTGCTTAAATATTTACTTCTTACAGCTTTCACTCCATTTTAGGCATTTTCTACGAAAACAGTGCTATCAACTCTAACACAGTCTGTGTATATTTTACCTAGGTACTCTCCACAGAGCACTGGAAGCAACTTGAACCTGTTTCTAGGCATGGGTAAAGAGCCAGCAGAGCATTGGAAAGATATTTTGATGACATCGTTTTTCGTTTCACAGAGGACGACTCATGTATCTCTCCTTAAATATACACTACAAGCCACAAGAGATGGCAGCTGTCTAATTACACCCAATAAAGCCTCCTTAAAGATGAGACTTGAGGGAACACAGCATTTTGGTTGTAGAGCTGCCCAGTTTTCTCTAGAACCCAGAGGATGCTATGCACTGTTCAGGAGGGACAGGACATCAAACCTCAGGGAGACAAGGCAATATTACTTTCATCATCAAATTGTTGGTGAGAAGTAACAGAACATACACAATTCATATTTAATATAATGTAGATAGCTTTATAAAACATGCAAAAGGATAACCTCATCTACTATTGAAAAAGCCACTGATGAAGGCTTTGATAATACACCAAATCCCTTCTTAAAATATAAAGATTTAATGAGAACAGTTTATTTTCTCCAACAGGCTTCTCCTGGCGCGAAAACCTGGGAAACTGAAACAGGGATGTGATTTTTATATCTAAGGCTTGGGACAGCTCAAACTACATTCTCTCTCTTCTCCTTTCAATTTTATAGAGTGGTAATATTAGGTTGTGTTTTAAATAAAGGGCCAAACATGGTTCTTAATGCACATGGTTCTCAATTCAGGACTTGGCCTTATGAATGATCTCGTCATCGTTTCCCAATTTTATCAACTCTATATTTTCATTTTTTTCTACTACTCTCCACCATCCCTGTGAGATGCTGTGGTCATACCTGCTGTTTGTCAAATGGCATAGTAAGAAATAGAACATGGAACATATTAATTGTGTTTTAATAGAGAATACCTACATAATATGAGTTAAACTCTTACCCACTGGTGTGGCCTTGCCAGATTCTAATAAAGGAAAAATGTAGAGAGCCTGGAGCTCTGAGCTCCTACAAACTGGGAAAATTCTCAGTCCTATAAGATTGCTGGACTTCAGTTCAAATACATCACTTTGAAACAAAGCAGATTTACAAACTTATGCATGTGTTTCCTTCATACTACCTATTTTTTTGGCTAAAGAGTAATCTGTATGAAAGTAAACCTAACCTAGTGGAATCATGGTTTATTACAGTGTTAGAACCTGGGATAACTTCTTCGGTTTTGCCTAGCTTATCCCTCTAGCTAATATCCCCATGTGCAGCTCAAGCTTCATCTTCTAGAAGTTATCACTTATCCCTCTATCATCCTTCCTGGTTCCTCTCTCTTCTAAACTCCAATAGCACTTAACTGTATCAGTTGATGTTATTGCTCAATTTTGTTTTCTTCTCACTGCTTATGCAATGAGTTATCTCTTTCAGGTATGGCATAGTATCTCTTCTGCTTCTTTTTGTTACTCATAGAATCTGATCTAGAGATTGCTATTCTGCAGTTGTTATGCCACAAAAAGGAACTCAGGGCAATTTTTTTCAAAGCCAAAATCCAAAGTTGAAGATGGACACTGTACCAGTCCCCATGCTGCTCTGTACAAAAGACTTCAGGAAGAAGTTGACTCAAGTAAGAATAAATATTGACCTCTGGACATGGGTGTAGCATTGTACTATAGAGCACCAGAACAAAGACCTATGTCAGCATTTTTCAAACTGTGTTCTATAGAATTCTAATTCAATGAATTTATAATTGGTAAAGTAAATAAAAAGAATTCTGAGATCAAATTAGTTTGGAAAAGGGGAGGTTAAACAAAGTTTAACAGATTATTTTACAATGGAGCTTGGCAAAATGTTTAATAGCTAAAATACATGATGAAATTCCAAGAGGGGGAAATTAAGCAAGAGTTACAAAAAGTATATCCCAGTGTACCACTTTTTAAAGGAACTTCATAGAAGACTAGGAAGCACAGTTTGTAGTATTCAACTCTAGATTCAAATTTGCCCTTAGAAAGATGTATAATGTTCAGAGTCCCTTAACATTTATAGTTTATTTGTTAATTACTACTTAAAATTCTTTAAAATATTGATACTTTGGCACTTTAAAGTTTTATAGTATTTGGGATCAGTTTGAGGTGGAACTAGGTGTGGATATATGATTATCAACTTACCTAGAAGTAATATGGGCAATTAAATCTGTTAGATACCTCATTGCATCATGGAAGGATCTTAGAGGTCACAGCCTTTTTTTTCTTATTATACTTTAGAGCCCCACCTGTGGCATATGCAAGTCCCAGGGTCAGGGATTGAATTCAAGCCACAGCTGTGACCTGAGCCACAGATGTAGCAATACTGGCTCCTTTAACCCACTGCTCCAGGCTGAGGATTGAACCTGCACCTTTGCAGAAACCCAAGCCACTGAAGTTATATTCTTAACCCAATGCACCACGATGGGAACTCCATCAGAGGTAATATTTTTAATCCTTCACCCCCATGATGAAAGTAAAAAGTGTTTATGATTCTCAACTTTTGTCAGGTATTAATTTTTAATTTATTTTCTAAAATATTTTATCAGTTATAATTGATTCACAATGTTCTGTTAATTTCTGTTGCAGACCAAAGTGATTCCATAATAAATATATACATACACATTATCTTTCAGATTCTTTCCCCATATAGGTTGTCACAGAATATGGAGTAGCATTCTCTGTGCTATACAGCAGGTCCCCATGGACCATCCATCCATCCCATAAAGAATAGTGCACAAATGCCAATGCCAAACTTTCAATCCATCCTTCTCCTCCACCTTTCCCCTTTGGTAACCGTAAGTTTGTATTTGAAGTCTGTGAGTCTGTTTCTGTTTTGCAAATAAGTTCATTATCTTTTGTCTTTTTAAAGCCGTACACATAGCATATGGAGGTTCCCAGACTAGGGGTTGAATCAGAGCTGCAGTTGCTGGCTATGCCACAGTCACAGCAACGTGGGATATGAGCTGTGTCTTTGACCTACACCACAGCTCACAGCAACACAGGATCCTTAGCCACTGAGCAAGGCCAGAGATCGAACCCACGTCCTCTGATAAATATTTAAATATTGATGCTTTAAGTAAAACTTTTTTATTCAAAATAATCTGTCATGTCTCTGCAGCTCATTCAATTGTCCAGGGAATGGTTCATGCAGAAAATGTGCATCTAATTCCCTTTTTATTACTTCTTATCTGTCTGCACGTGCCACTAAATTGGCAGTCCTATAGAATTTCTCCCTCTCTAAGAGAAGGTGACAGACACACTTACTTAAAGACAAGTGGATAGACTGCTAAACTTTAAAGATTTTGGAAATATGAGAATCCAATATATCTTATGCACAAGCAGGAAAAAGACAACCCTAGAATTCATAGGTTTGTAAGACCAGGATATATGTTAGGCAAGCACCTTTAAAAGTTGCATGTGTAACAGCTATGCCGAGATGAGGAAAGGAATGGAAAAGGGACTATTGAAGTCAAGGTAGGCTCCTTGGAGCAGATGACACCTGAACTGAAAGTTAGGCAAAGAATGGGAGAGAGGAGAGAATCCCAAGTAGAAGGACAGTAGATAGCATAGTATTGGCTGTTTTCATAATAATACCAAGCTACTGCTAAAATGTGAAAGTACATAACACTAATTTTACATATGACCCATAGTAGAAATGTATCTTACAATATACTATTTTGGTGACATTTTGTTTTCATTCTCTGATATCCTTCCCTGAACAAAACTATAAAGACATTTTTTAAATTATTAATACAGTTGATTTACAATATTATATACATTTTAGGTGTAAAATATAGTGATTTAAAATTGTTAAAGCTTTCACTTCATTTATAGTTATAATAACATATCGAATATAACCCCTGTGCTAAACAGTACATCATTGTAGCTCTTTATTTTATACACAGTAGTTTGTACCTCTTAATCCCCTGTACCTGTCTTGTTCCTTCCCACTTCCCTCTCCCTGATGGTAACTATTACTTTGCTCTCTACTTAAGTCTGTTTCTTTTTTGTTATGTTCACTACTGTGCTTTATTTTTTAGATTCCACATATAAGTGATATCATACAGTATTTGTCTTTCTCCATCTATTTCATTAAGCACAATACCCTCCAAGTCCATCCACGTTTTTGAAAATAGGAAAATTTTATTATTTTTATACCTGAGTAGTTTTCTGTTATATATAATATAATTATATGATAAAATATAATATATTCTTTATTCATTCATCTGTTGATGGGCCTTTAGATTGCTGTCATATCTTGACGATTGGAAATAATGGTGCTAGGGACATTAGAAAACATATACCTTTTTTAAGTAATGATTTTATTTTCTTGGAATATATATCCAGGACTGGAATTACCAATCATATGGTAGTTCTATTTCTAGTTTTCTGAAAAACCTCCATGTTGTTTTCCACAGTGGCTGCACCAATTTGCACTCCCACTAATATTGTACAAGCATTCTCTTTTCTCCACACCTTCACTAACATTTATATTTATGGTCTTTTTAATGATAGGAGTGAGGTGATATTTCATTGAGTTTTCAATATGCATTTCTCTGATAATTACTGATGTTGAGCATCCTTTCATGTGCCCATTGGCCCTCTACATAGCTTCTTTAGAATAACGTCTTTCAATATTCAGCTCAATTTTTTGAGTTCCTTGCTGTTTTGATGTTGAGTTGTATGAGCTGTTTATATATTTTGGATATTTACCCCTATCAGTCATATAATTTTCAAATATTTTCTCCCATGGAGAGGATTACTGGTCATTTTGTCAATAGTTTTCTTTGTTGCACAAGAGTTTTTAAGTTTAATTAAGTCCCATTTGTTCATTATCATTGTCTCCATTTGGAGACAGATGCAGAAAATATTGCTACAATTTAGGTCAAAGATGTGTTCCTTTTTTTCTTTTTGAGGTTTTGTGTGTACAGGTCTTACATTTGGATGTTTAGAACATTTTCAGTGTGTTTTTGTATATGGTGTGAGAAAATGTTCTACTTTCATTCTTGTACAAGAAGCTATCCCATTTTTCCACACCACTTAATAAGTGACTATCTTTTCTCCATTGTGTATTCTTTCTTCCACTGTCATAGATTATTTAACTGCAAGTATTTGAATTTTGATTACTGTAGCTTTGTCTCAAGTTAAGAAATGTGATACCTCCAGATCTATTCCTGTAGTTCCTGTCATGTTTCAGCGGAAACAAATCCAACTAGGAACCATGAGGTTGCAAGTTGGATCCCTGAACTTGCTCAGTGGGTTAAGGATCCGGCGTTGCAGTGAGCTGTGGTGCAGGTTGCAAGCGTGGCTCTGATCCCGCCTTGCTGTGGCTCCGGTGTAGGCCAGCAGCTGTAGCTCCAATTAGACCCCTAATCTGGGAACCTCCACATGCCGCGGGTGCGGCCCTAAAATGACAAAAGACAAAAGACAAAAAAAAAAGAAAGAATGTGATACTTCCAGTTCTATTCTTGTTTCTCAAGATTTTTTGATTATTACAGTCTTTTCTGTTTCTATACAAATTTTTAAATTATATGTTCTAGTTCTGTTAAAAATACCATGGGTATTTTGGTAGTGATTGCACTGAATATGTAGATAGCCTTGGGTAGTATGGTCATTTTAACAAAATTAATTCTTCCAATCCATGTTTAATGGTATAGATTTCCATCTTTTTGTGTTGTCTTCAATTTATTTCATCAGTGTCTTATGGCTTTCAGATTACAGGTCTTCTGCTACCTTAGGTAGGTTTATTTCCAGATATTTAATTCTTTTTTGGTGAGACTGTAAATGATATTTTTTCCTTAATTTTTCTTTATGATACTTTATTGGTAGTGTAAGAAAACACAACATATTTCAGTATATTAATTTTGTACCTTTCAATTTTACTGAATTCATTGACGTGCTCTAGTAGTTTTTTGGTGGTGTCTTTAATATTTTCCATGTATAGTATCATGTCTTCTTCAAACAGTGATGATTTTATTTCCTCCTTTACAATTTGGAATTTTTTTACTTCTTTTTCTTGTCTGATTTCTGTGACCAGGAATTCTAATACTATGTTGAACAAAAGTGGAAAGTGTAAGCATCTTTATCTTGTTTCTAACCTTAGAGGAACTGATTTCACCTTTTTAATGGTGAATATGATGTTAGCTGAATCTTATCATAACAGTCTTTATTATGTTGAGGTATGTTCCAGCTATACCCAGTTTCTGGAGATTTTTTTTATCATAAGTGGATTTTGAATTTGCCAAAGCTGTCCTGCATCCATTGAAATTACCCTATGATATTTTGTCTTAAATTTGTTAGTGTGATTTATCACATTGATCAATGCATGGATATTGAAAATCTCTTTCATCCCTGAGAAATCTCACTTAATAATGGCATGCTATCCTTTTAATATACTGTTGTATTAGATTTGCTAATATTTTGTTGAAAACTTTTGCATCTATATTCTTCAGTGATATTGGCCTGTAATTTTGTGTCTGTGTGATATGTTTTAATTTTTGTATCCAGCTGATTCTGGCCTCATAGAATGAGTTCAGAAGAATTTCTCTGCCATTTCTTGGTATAGTTTGAAAAGGATAGGTGTTGCTCTTCTCTAAATGGTAGAATTTGTGAAACCATCTGATCCTAAACTTCTGTTTGTTGTGAATTTTTTAAATTACTGATTTATTTTCATTACTGGCCATTGGTCTCTTTATATTTTC
This sequence comes from Catagonus wagneri, assembly GCA_004024745.2. Taxonomy (NCBI): domain Eukaryota; kingdom Metazoa; phylum Chordata; class Mammalia; order Artiodactyla; family Tayassuidae; genus Catagonus; species Catagonus wagneri. Next base: position 2,536,746 of record PVHT020000286.1, on the reverse strand, counting down.
TATTTCTTTGCTATGTAATTTCTCAAGAAGGTACATTTCTAGGAATGTATCAATTTCTTCCTGGTTTCTTTCTTCCTGATATTTTATAAGCATATTTCATAGTAATTTCTTAAGGTCTTTATATTTCTGTGTTGTTGGTTATAATTTTTTTTTATTTCTGATTTTATTGACTTGGTCTCTCTCTTTTTTTTCTTCATGAGTCTGGTAATGGTTTATTAATTTTACTTATCTTTTAAAAGACCCAGCTTTTAGTTTCAATTAACTACTCTACGGTTTTCTTTTTTAGTTTTTATTTTATTTATTCCTTCTATGATTGTGGTTTCTTTCCTTCTAGTAAATTTGGATTTTATTTATTATTTTCTACCTCAAGTATAAAGTAAGGTTTTTATTTGAGATTGTTTTTGTTCCCTGAGATAAGCTTGTATTGCTTCAAGCTTCCCTCATAGAACTTTTTTGGTTGCATCCCACAGATTATGGATTGTTGTATTTTCATTTTCACTGTCTACAGGTATTTTTTAATTTTCTCTTTGATTCTTTAGTGGTTGATTTGTTGTCTAGAAGCGTATTGTTTACCCTCTATGTATTTGTGACTTTTGAAGGTTTTCTTTTTTCCTTATAGTTGATTTCTAGTCTCATAGCATTATGGTCCGAAAAGATGTGTGATGTTATTTCAATTTTGTTAAAATTGTTGAGACTTAGTTCATGGCCTATCTAATGTGATCTATCCTGGAAACTGTTTTGCGTGTACTTAAAAACAATACACTTTCTCCTTCTTTTGGATAGAATGTTCTATATATATATCACGTCTATCTGATCTAATGTTTCCTCAGAGATTTTATGCCTAGATGAGCTGTCCTTTGATGAAAGTGGGGTTTTGAAGTCTCCTATTACTATTATGTTACTGTCAATTTCTCCCTTTATGTCTGTTAATGTTAGCTTTATGAATTTAGGTACTTCTCTGTTGGGTGCATATATATTTAAAATTGTTATTTCTTCTTCTTGGATTAACACCTTGATCATTACGTAACATTCTTCTTTTTCTCTTCCAACACTGTTTATTTTAAAGTCTGTTTTGTCTGATATAAGTATTGATGCCCTGGCTTTCTTTTGATTTCCATTTATATAGAATACCTTTTCTATCCCCTAACTTTCAGTCTGCCTTTAAGTCTGAATAAATATCTTGTACTTAACATATATATGGGTCTTGTTTTTATATACATTCAGCCACCATATGTCTTCTGATTGGAGCATATAGTCCAATTAAATTTATACTACCTATTAATATGCACATTCTTATTGACATTTCATTAATTGTTTTTCTGGCTTGCTTTTGTAGCTCTTTTTTGTCCTTCTTTTGTTCTCTTCACATACGATTTGATGACTATCTTTAGTGTTATGTTCAGATTCCTTTCTCTTTTTCTGTGCGCATCTATTATAATTTTTTGCTTTGTGGTTACCACGAGGTGTATATAAAGCAATCTAGATATGTGTATGATTGTTTTAAGTTTCTGGACTCTTACTTTCACACACATTTAAGAACCCTGTATTTGTACTTTCCTCCCTTACCATTACTGTTTTTGAAAACATATTTTACATCTAATGATTTTGTGCATCCCTTAACTGTTTATTGTGTATATACATAATTTTACTACATATGTCTTTTAACCTTCATACTAGCTTTGTGTGTCGATGCTTTATCATCTTTATTATACATTTGCTTTATTAATGAGTATTTCTCTTTCAGAATATTCTTTTTTAAGATTTATTTTTGTATTAAAGTTATGGACCACTTCACCGATTTGCATGTCCCCACTGCACAGAGGCCATGCTCATCTTTTCTGCCTCATTCCAATTTTAGTATATGTGCTGCCAGAGCAAACACATCATTCATAATTTTCATGTTTGTAATTGTGGCTTTTTCTTCTTTGCTTTACAAAGTCCCTTTAACATTTTGTTGTAGCTCTGGTTTGGTGGAACTGAGCTCTTTCAGCTTTTGCTTCTCTGTAAAACTTTTCATCTCTCATCATTGAATGAGAGCCACAGTGGGTACTCTCAGTTTTAAGTTTTTCTCTTTCACTTCTCTAAATATGTCTCAGAACTCCTCTCTGGCCTGCAGAATTTCTAAAGTTCAGCTGGTAGCCCTCTGAGAGTTCTCTTATGCTTAAGTTGATGCTTTTCTCTTGCTGCTTTCAGTATTCTCTAGCTTTAATTTTGGCCATTTTAACCACAGTGTGTTTTGGTGTGGTCCTCTTTGAGTTAATCCTGTATGGGACTCTGCTTATCAGACTTGTATGTCTGTTTCCTTTCCCAAATTAGGGAAATTTTCAGCTATTGTGTCTTCAAATATGTTTTTTTCCTCTTTCTGTCTTTCTTTTCCTTCTGGTACCCCTATAATGCAAATATTAATTCACTTGATGTTGTTCTGGAGGTCTCTTAAACTGTACTCATTTCTTTTCATTCTTATTCTTTTAACCTTCAGTGGATTTTTGTTTCAGTTGTTTTATTAATCTCTGTTTAGTTATCCTTTGTATTGACTCTGTTGTATGTAAACTTCTAAGTTCTTGTTCTGTGCATCCATTCTTCTCCCAAGTTCTTTGAATACCATTGTGATCATTATCCCAAACACTTTCTCAGGTACATTGCTTATATCCACGTTACTTAGTTCTTCTTCTGGTATTTTACCTTGTTTTTTCATTTAGAACACATTCCTCTGTGGTCTAATTTTGCCTAACTTGCTGTTTTGATTTCTATGTATCTGGTAGGTTTGTTACATTTCCTGGCCTTGGAGAAGTGACCTTTTGTAGGTCATGTCATGGAGCTCCAAGACCAGTGATGGCACACTGGTGGGTAGGATTGGAATCCAGGAGACCTGAGTTTTGATTCCCACCCATAAGAAGAACTTCAGAAATCATCTAGTCAACACATTATTTTACAAGTAAGGAAATTGAGCTTAAGGTAAGAAAAAGTATTATAACTTGTGCAAGTCTTTATAGACTAAAAAAATATATGAGGGCAATTTTGGTATTATGACCCACAACTGTAATTCACTTTTAATTATCATTCATGCAATAATTATGGAAGATAGAAGTAAAAGATGACATTCATATAAAGACTCTATTCTCCTGGTGAATATTTCTAAGACTTCCAACCCATCAAAGTCCTCAGCTAGTCAGAGAATCTGTGAGGAATAGGAGTTACTTCATCAGGTACCAAAAGCTCTAAGACTTTTCAAGCCATTGTGGCTGCATTTTCTCCTCAAGGTAGCAGAACTAGAAAGACCTAGACCAGCAAGTGGCTTTGGATAACAAGTTAGTCAACACACCCTGTCACCTTTGGACATAGGTAATGATAAGAGTACAGAGTGTTAACTATCTGGAAATGGAGACTAAAATATGAATTATTTATCAGCTAGCACTCCCATTACTTCAACTAACCATGTGCCCAGAAGTTCTTTCCCTCTAACAAAGCCCAGGAAGAAAACCCAGCCATGGACATCTAATTTCCACTAAAATGATAATGAATCCAAAAGGTGTCAATGTTCACATCCTCCCCCTGTATTTATTCTACAGTAGTAAACAACTCACGAGGCTAATTATTGAAACCAGAAGCTTTGGTCTTTAAAATTGGTTTTTCAACACTGTGACAGAAAAGGGAGGTACACATTATGCCTGGACAGAGATTCCACAGGAACTTTTTTTCCCCATTGCTTAATGAATTTTATTAAAATTATAGGTGTACAAATATCATCACAACTCAATTTGATAGCATTTCTGTGCCAAACCCTCAGTGCATCCCCCCCAACTCCCAGATTGTCTTATTTGGAAACCAAAGGTTTTCCAAAGTCTGTGAGTCATTATCTGTTCTGCAAAGAAGTTCATGGTGTCTTTTCAGTTTCCACATGTAATCGATAACATCGGATGATGCTAATTGTCTGACTGGTTTCACTTCACATGATAATTTCTAGGTCCATCCGTGTTGCTATAAATGTTGGTAATTCATTCCTTTTAATGGCTGAGTAATATTCCATTGTGTGTATGTACCAGATCTTCCCTATCCACTCCTCTGTTGATGGGCATTTAGGTTGTTTCCATGACTTGGCTATTGCGGAGAGTGCTGCAATGAACACTGGAGTACATGTGTCTTTTCAAGTCATGGCTTCTTCTGGATAGATGCCCAGGAGTGGGATTGCTGGATCAAATGGTAATTCTATTTTGAGTTTTCTGAGGAATCTCCATACTGTTTTCCACAGCGGTTGCACCAATTTGCATTCCCACCAACAGTGTAATAGGGATCCTTTTTCTCCACACCCTCTCCAGCACTTATTGTTTGTAGACTTTTTGATGATGGCCATTCTGGCCTTTGTAAGCTGCTACCTCATAGTGGTTTTGATTTGCATTTCTCTAATAATGAGGGATGTTGAACATCTTTTCATGTGTTTATTTTCCATCTGCATGTCTTCTTTGGAGAACTGTCTGTTTAGATCTTCTGCCCATTTTTTGATGGGATTGTTTGTTCTTTTGGTATTCAGCTGTAGGAGCTGTTTGTAAATTTTGGAGATGAATCCCTTGTCGATTCATTTGCAAATATTTCCTCCCATTCTGTGGATTGTCTTTTCATTTTGTCTAGGGTTCCCTTTGCTGTGCAGAAACTTTGAAGTTTCATTAAGTCCCATTTGTTTATTTTTCTTTTTATTGTCATTACTCTGACAGATGAATCTGAGATGTTGCTATCATTTACGTCAGAGAGTGTTTGGCCTATGTTTTCCTCTAAGAGTTTTATACTATCTGGTCTTCTATCTAGATCTTTAATCCATTTTGAGTTTATTTTTGTGCATGGTGTTAGGAAGTGTTCTAGTTTCATTTTTTTACATGTAGCTGTCCAGTTTTCCCAGCACCACTTATTAAAGAGGCTGTCTTTTCTCCAGTGTATATTGTTGCCTCCTTTGTCGTAGATTAGTTTATTATAGATGTATGGATTTAATTCTGGACTTTCTGTCCTGTTCCACTGATCTGTATTTCTGTCATTGTGCCAGTACCATACGGCTTTGATGACTGAAGCTTTATAGTATACTCTGAAGTCAGGAAGCCTGATTCCTCCAGCTCCATTTTACATTTTCAGGATGTCTTTGGCTATTCTGGGTCTTTTGTGATTCCAAACAAATTTTAAAGTATTTTGTTCTAGTTCTGTGAAAGTGTCCTTGATAATTTGATAAGGATTGCACTGAATCTGTAGATTGCCTTGGGTAGTATGGTCATTTTGATAATATTGACTCTTCCAATCCAAGAGCATGGTATGTCTTTCCACCTGTTCATGTCATCCTTGATTTCTTTCATCAGCGTCTTAAATGTTTTCAGAGTACAGGTCTTTTATCTCTTTAGGTAGGATTATTCCTAAGTATTTTATTCTTTTTGATGTGGTGATAAACAGGATTGCATTCCTAATTTCTCTTCCTGCACTTTCATCATTAGTATATAGAAATGCATTTGATTTCTGTGTATTAATTTTGTATATGCAACTTTGCCAAATTCATTGATGAGCTCTAAAGTTTTCTGGTAGATTCTTTAGGATTCTCTAGGTATAGTATCATGTCACCTGCAAATAGGGAGAGTTTTACTTCTTCCTTCCCAATTAGGATTCCTTTTATGTCTTTGAATTCTCTAATTGGACTTCCAAAACTATGTTGAATAGTAGTGGTAAGAATGGACATCCCTGTCTTGTTCCTGATCTCAGGGGGAATTCTTTCAGCTTTTCACCATTGAGAATGATGTGAGCTCTGGGTTTGTCATAGATGGCCTTGATTATGTTGAGGTAGGTTCCCCCTATGCCCACTTTCTGAAGGGTTTTTATCAGAACTGGGTGTTGGATTTTGTCAAGGGCTTCTTCTGCATCTACTGAGAGGATCTTATGATTTTTATTCTTCAGTTTGTTAATGTGGTGTATCAAACTGATTGGTTTGTGGATATTGAAGAATCCTTGCATCCCTGGGATAAATCCCACTTGACTGTGGTGTACAATCTTTTTAATGTATTGTTCTATTTGGTTGGCTAGTAGTTCATTGAGGATTTTTGCATCTATGTTCATCAGTGAGATTGGCCTGTAATTTCCTTTTTTTGTGGTATCTTTGTCTGATTTTGGTATCAGGGTGATGGTTCCCTCATAGAATGAGTTTGGGAGTGTCCCTTCCTCTGCAATTTTTTGGAAGATTTTCAGAAGGATAGGTGTTAGCTCTTCTCTAAATGTTTGATAGAATTCACCTGTGAAACCATCTGGTCCTGGACTTTTGTTTGTTGGAAGTTTTTTAATCACAGTTTCAATTTCAGAACTTGTGATTGGTCTATTCATATTTTCTATTTCATCTTGGTTTAGTCTTGGGAGATTGTACTTTTCTCAGATGTCCATTTCTTCTAGGTTTTCCATTTTATTGCCATATGGTTACATATAGTAGTCTCTTATGATCCTTTGTGTTTCTGTGATGTCTGTTGTTACTTCTCCTTTTTCATTTCTAATTTTATTGATTTGTGCCCTCTCTCTTTTTTCTTGATAAGTCTGGCTAAGGGTTTATCAATTTTGTTGATCTTTTTGAAAAACCAGCTCTTAGTTTCATTGATCTTTTCTATGGTTTTCTTGGTTCTATTTCATTAATTTCTGCTCTGATTGTTATGATTTGTTTTCTTCTGCTAACTTTAGGTCTTGTCTGTTCTTCCCTCTCTAGCTGTTTTGGTGTAAAGTTAGGTTGTTTATTTTTGCTTTTTTGTGTTTCCTGACGTAGGCTTGTATTGCTATAAACTTGCCTCTTAGTATTGCTTTTGCTGAATCCCAGAGGTTTTGGAGTGTCATGTCCTTGTTGTCATTTGCTTTTAGGTATTTTTTAATTTCCTCTTTGATTTATTCAGTCATCCATTGGTTGTTTAGTAGCATGTTGTTTAGTTTCCACGTGTTTGTATTTTTTCCATTTTTTTTCTTGTTGTTGACTTCCAGTCCTATGGCATTGTAGTCAGAAAAATGTTTGATATGATTTCAATTTTCTTAGTGTTACTGAGGCTTGATTTGTAACTGAGGATGTGATCAACCTTAGAGAATGTTCTGTGCACACTTAAGAAGAATGTGTATTCTGTTGCTTTTCGATGGAATGTCCTATAAATATCTATGAAATCCATCTCATCTAATGCTTCATTCAGGGCCTGTGTTACCTTATTGATTTTCTGTCTGGATGATCTATCCATTGCTGTAAGTGTGGTGTTAAAGTCCCACACTATGATGGTGTTATTGTTGATTTCTCCTTTTAAGGTTGTTAGCAGTTGCCTTATATATTGTGGTGATCCTATGTTGGGTGCATAGATATTTAAAATGGTTATATCTTCTCCTTGGATTGATCTTTTAATCATTATGTAGTGCCCTTCCTTATCTCTTAAAATGTTCTTCATTTTAAAGTCTATTTTGTCTGATATGAGTATTGCTACTCCAGTTTTCTTTCAATTCCCATTTGCATGGAATATTTTCTTCCATCCTCTCACTTTCAATTTGTATGTGTCTCTAGAAGTGAAGTGGGTCTCTTGAAGACAGCATATATATTGTTCTTGTTTTTGTATCCATTCATCTAGTCTATGACTTTTGGTCCATTAAGGTAATTTAAGGTAATTATTGATATATATGTTCTTATTGCCATTTTATTAACTGGGGTTTTTGTTGCTCTTTTTTCTTCCCTTATTCTCTTCTTGTCTCCTCTCACATGATGAATATCTTTAATATTGTATTTTAATTGATTTTTCTTATTTGTTTGTGTATCAATTGTAGATTTTTGGTTTGCGTTTACTCTGAAGTTTTGATATAGGAGTCTATGTATAAATGAGATTGTTTTTTTTTTTGTCTTTTGGGTTTTTCTGTCTTTTTGCCTTTATGCAGAGCCGCACCCGTGGCATATGGAGGTTCCCAGGCTAGGAGTCTAACAGACGCTGTAGCTGTCGGCCTTCGCCACAGCCACAGCAATGCGGGATCCGAGCCGTGTCTGTGACCTACACCACATCTCACGGCAATGCCAGATCCTTAACCCACTGAGCAAGGCCAGGGATTGAACCCGCAACCTCATCGTTCCTAGTCAGATTCATTAACCACTGAGCCACAATGGGAACTCCTAAATGAGATTGTTTTAAGTTGTTGGTTTCTTAATTGCTAGTGCATTTCCAGTGTCCTGCGTTTGTGCTCTCCTCTCATAATTTCTGATTTTGGTAGCATAACAGTGCATGGATGATTTAGTATCTTTACTGTATATATGACTTTACTGGTGAGCCTTGTCATTTGTGGTGTTTTTGTTTCTGGTTGTGGCCTTTTCTTTTCTGCCTAGAGAAGTTCCTTTAGGATTTGTTGTAAAGCTGGTTTAGTGTTGCAGAAATCTCTTAGCTTTTGCTTATCTGTAAAGGTTTGGATCTCTCCTTCAAATCTGAATGAGAGCTTTGCAGGGTAAAGCAATCTTGGTTGGAAGTTTTTTTCCTTTCATCCCATTAAGTATATCATGCCACTCCCTTCTGGTCTGCAGAGTTTCAGCTGAAAAATCTGCTTATAACCTTATTGGGGTTCCCTTGTATGTCATTTGTTTCTTTTCCCTAGCTGCTTTCAATATTTTCTCTTTGTCTTTATTTTTGGTCATATTGATTAATATGCCTCGGGGTATTCCTTCTTGGGTTTATTGTATATGGTACTCATTGTGCTTCTTGGATTTGACTGTGTGGTTCCTTTCCCATAATAGGGAAGTTTTCAGCTATTATATCTTCGATTATTTTCTCTGTCCCTTTCTCTCTTTCCTCCCTTGGTCACCCCTATAATACAGATGTTAGTGCATTTAACATTATCCCAGAGTTCTCTATGACTCTCCTCACTTCATTGTAATCTTTTATCTCTTTTCTCTTCTGCATTAGTGATTTCCACTAATCTGTCCTCCACCTCACTGATTTGTTCTTCTGCCTCCTGTTTTCTACTGTTGGCTGCTTCTAATGAAATTTTTATTTCAGTTTTTTTTTATTTTGCATCTCTTCTTGTTTAATTTTTACATCTTGTATTTCTTTGCTCAGTGTTTCCTGTAAATTACCAGTCTTTGCCTCCAGTCTATTTCCAATGTCTTGCATCCTTTTGAGCATCAACAGTCTAAAGGCTCTTTCGGGAGGCTGATAATCTTCTCATCACTGAGCTGTTTTTCTGGACTTTTTTCTTTCTCCCTTATATGAGTTATAGTTTTCTGTCTTTTCACTTTTATTAGTTTTTTATGTGGTGAACTTTTTGCAGAAAATAGAGTTGTAGCCTCTCTTAGTTCTGGTGTTTTCCTCCCCTGTGCCTAAAGTTGGTATGGGGAGGGCTTGCTGTAGGCTTCCTGATGGGAGGGACTGATGCCTGCTCACTGGTAGGTGGGGTTGATTCCTCTCCCTCTGATGGGTGGGGCTTTGTCTCTGGATGTGATTAGAGGCTGGCTGTGTGCCTGAGTGGTCTTTAGGCAGCCTGTTTACTGATGGGTTGGGCTGTGGTCCCACCTGGATTATTGTTTGGCCTGGGGCTTCTCAGCTCTGATGGGAGGGACCATATTTTCACAAAAATGGCCACCTCCAGAGAAATGCAGGCTGGTGAATATTCCTGAGAGCTTCACCTCAAATGCCCTTCCCCCATAACAAGCCACAGTCACCCCTGCTTTGCCAGGAGATCCTCAAAGAATTGCAGTCAGGTTCCACTGGAGACATGGAGACTTGTCTTTGCCCTGGGAGCCAGTGCACATGAAAGTCTGTGCGTGCCTTTCAAGAATGGGGTCTCTTCTTTCCCCCAGTTCTGTGAGCTCCTGCACACAAGCCCCACTGGCCTTCAGTGGCAGATGCTCCGGGAGCTCCTTCTCCCTGTGCCAGATCCCCGGGCATGGGGATTTGACGTGGGGCTCAGAACTCTCAGTCTTGTAGCTGATTCTCTGTGATGCAGTTACTTTCCAATCTGTAGGGCTTCCCACCTGGGAGGTATTGGGTTGCTTCTATCATGTAATCGCTACTCCTACCTCTTGGTGTAGTCTTCTCTTTGTCTTCTGTAGTAGAATATCTTTTTAAAGTTACCTGTCCATTTGGTTGAAGGTTGCTCAGCATTTGGTTGTAGTTTTGTTGTTTTTTGGGAGAGGAGTTGAGCTCTGGTCTCTCTATTTTTCCATTTTAACCCAGTCTCTCTACAGTAACTTCTTAATTGAGCTAACTAGGTGCAATTGCACTTAAAGGATCTGCACATAAGGTATGCCTCAAGTTGGGTTTTGAAAAAGATTCAGTGTACTTTTCTTTTCATTTTTTATTTAATTTAATTAATTTATTTATTTATTTTGCTTTTTTAGGGCTTCACCCATGGCATAAGGAATTTCTCAGTCTATCAGCTGTATCAGAGCTATAACTGCTGACCTATACCAAGGCAAAGCAACACAAGATCCAAACCATGTCTGTAACCTACCCTACAGCTCATTGCAATGCTGGATCCTTAACCCAGTGAGTGGGACCAGGGAGCTAACCAGCTTCCTCATAGATACTAGTCGGGTTTGTTACCATTAAACCCCAATGGGAACTCCTCAATGTACTTTTATAATGAGCTTTACTGTGTTGAAATGACAAAATTCCTCTAGTAAACATTAGTATTATTTTCCAAAAAAATGCTGTAATTCAGTCCTTATATATGACCTAGCCAGGCTCTACCTTGAGATAATTTGTCTCTGCTTTGAAACCATGGAATTAAGTGTTTTGCTTTTCATTTCAGTTTCCCTGAAGATATTTATATTTGAAACAAACAAGAGAAAAATATACTTAAGTTCTTATATGTACAAAATACCCACAAAATTAGGGTGAAACCCAATCCTAAGACATTCTCTGCCTCTCCTGCCTGTCTGTCAAGACACAAATCCTCGAGCTGAGCAACTGAATCTTACATTTATATCCACATGACATTTAAGAAAACTGAAGACTGGAACCTGCACATACAAGTAATGCCAGTGATTAGAGACAATGAGACTCAGTCTGAAGGAAAAAAAAAAACAGTGATCTTATTAAAGAGACAATGACAAGTCCTTCAGATCCTAAACAAACACTTTACCAAAATACTAACAGTTTTGGAAATCATCATAAGTGTGAGCATGTGTTTCTTTTAACATCAATAAAAGCAAGTTTTGCCACAATTGTGCATTATATCAAAAACACTTGGAATTCACGTATTTGAAATATAATTTTAGAATTCTGCCAAGTATCATTTATTTAGAGGCAGGGGAGCAGAGCCTTTGAAAGTACAGATTATGAAGGCAATCAGATAGTGATAATTCAAATATCACCAGTTTTCTGACCTTGAAAATGTATTTTGTTTCTCTTTGGGTCACAGAACTCACTTACACGGGGTGCGGGGGGGATGACTTCATATTTGTAACACATTTGTTGTGAAAATTAAATGACATATTACATTGTGCCTGACAGATATATATCTTCAATAAACTCTAGCTATTATTATTATTATTGCTTCAATTCAATGGCTATTTCATGTCTATTATTCAAGTATTGAGCCAAAAGGGAGTTGTTGATCTTGGAACTGGAGGCCCAAGCAGGTTGACATGAGGCTGAAGTGGCTTCAGAAAGGTATACTATAAGACTTTGTTCTAAAATGAGATAAACTCTGTGATCAGGCATGAGAAGCAATTGGGAGTAAGTGTGGAAGAATGTAGTAAGCAAGGAAGGTATCCTCGAAAACAGATAACCTAAGAAGGAATGATTCCACTGAGGCAGAGATGACTTTTCAGACTGCATAGAAGAGCAATATGTCACAGAGACAGTTAGGAAAACTTGACTGGACACCTTGTCACCAGGTACACAAACCACAAAGCATGGTTTTGTGACTTCCCAAAGGCATATTGATTAGCCAACTTGTGTGGATTTTGACAGAGTAATAGATGTTAAAAAGACAATAACATTAGCCTGAAGAAGCCAACTGATATACACAATTCAAGGTAGGACAAGGAAGAAATAAGATAGACTTTCACTGTGAATCAAATTAAGTGTAGAGTACATCTATTGCATAAAGGAAGGAAGGTTGGTTGATTAGATGTAGAGAAGGTTCACGGAACCATTCATGTTATTTAGATTGGGCTAACATTTTTAAGATGATTATTATGATAATGATAACTGCAACACTAATAAATCACTTAGTGGATGCCAAGTATTCCTCTTATTAGTGTTATATATACCAACAACACTGTGAGTTGGTAGAATTACTACCTTTATTTACAGATTAATAAAATCTGGGGCTCATAGATGAAAAGAACATAGCAAAGGCAAAGAAGAGAAAATGGTCTATTCGTTCAACAAAATTAGAGTGTACTAATTTGTCTGGCCAAAAAAGTTATAAAAAGCTTTGAATTTCAGATGATTTAATTGACAACAAAAAATATTAGATAGCAGTGAAATGAAGATACAAAATAAAGTTCCACTTTCAGAAGTTATGGCAGCAGAAAATAGGTTGTATAAGAGTGTATGAAGAGAGCTATAAAGAGCTTAAAGTTATTTGAAAAACTAGGTTAAAATAATAGTAATATTTCCCAGTTACTCTGGAAATCTCTCAAAGTGTAAAAATGATCTCAAAGTAATTTTATTTTGTACAATCTCAAAGTAATTGTAAAAGCCCTGTGTTTCTTAAATTCTGGATACCCTGGACATGCATGACTCAAAAAGATAGGAGGTGTAAAAGATAAGTTTAAGGTCTTTCACAGTGGTTGATAAACCTTTGCAGATATGAACAGAAAATACCTGCCACCCCCATATATACTACCAAGAGTCTACCTTATCCACAAACACGATTTTGAGATAGAACTAAACAGAAACATTTTTGGACTTTGTGGGATTCAGAGACAAGATGGTGTAGTAGAAGGACTCAAGCTCAACTCCTCTCATGAAAACACCAAAATTACAACTAACTTCTGAACAACCATCAACAAAATATACTAGAAACTACGAAAAAGCCACATTGAGAACTAGGAGGGATGATTTCATGGTAACAGCAAACCCATACCTACCAGGTGGGTGACCCACAGACTAGAAAATATTACTGTAGAGGCTCTTCCATAAGAGTGAGAGTTCTAAGACCATCAGGTTTCCCAACTGGGGATTTCCAGCATTGGGAAGAGGAGTGACTGAGCATTTAGCATTGAAGGCCAGTGAGTCCCAGGAATGATCACTGATGTAAACACTCTGGGAGGCTGCCATTTTGAAAAAAAATAAGTCCCCAACCATCAAGATTAAGAAGTCCCAGTCCAAAAAACAAACAGATGGGATAACAGCCCCACCCACTGGCAAACAGTGTACCTAAAGTCCTTGTAGCCATATATCTGTTTCTAATAACACCCAGACACAAAGCCCCACCCACCAGAGGGACAAGACTCAGCTACAACTACCAGTGGGTAGACACCAGTCCCTCCCATCAGGAAGCCTGCAAAAAGCCACTGTATCAACTTGACCCACAAGGGGACAGACCCTAGAAGTAAGAGAGATTACAACCCTGTAGCCTGCAAAAAGAAAACAAACAAAAAACTATACAAAATGAAAGAGCGGAGAAATATGAGCCAGGTGTAGGAACAGGACCAAACCTCAGAAAAACAGTTAAGTGAAATGGGAAAAAGCAACCTCTATGAAAAAGACTTTAGAGTAATGAGAGTAAAGGTGATCCAAGATCTCAGGGAAAAAAATAAAAAAGAAAAAAAAACTGGAGGCAAAGATCAATAAATTATTAGAAATGTCTAACAAAGAAATATACGATTTAAAGATTAAATAAGTAGTGAGGAAAAACACAATAACTGAAATAAAAAAAATCACTAGAAGGAATCAATAGCAGAATAGAGGAAGCAGAATGACAAATAAGCAAGGTGGAAGACAGACTGGAGGAAATCACTGATGTGAAACAGAATAAGGGAAAAATGGGGAAAAAAAGCAAGATTCATATGTTGGTCATCTACAAGAGACCTACTTAAGTTCTAGGGACATAAGCAAACTGAAAGTGTGAGGATGGAAGAAGATATTCCGTGCAAATGGAAATCAAAAAAAAGCTGGAATGGTAATACTCATATCAGACAAAACTGACTTTAAAATAAAGAATATTTAAGAGACAAAGAGGGGAATTGCATATGATCAAAGCATCAATCCAAGAAGATACAATTATAAATATATATGCACCTTACATGGGAGTACCTCAATATATAAGGCAACTGCTAACAGCCATAAAAGGGGAAATTTCCAGTTACACAGTTATTGGGTGCGAGACTCTAACACCCCACTTACATTAATGAACAGAAGTAAATGAAGTTATTTATTAAGAAAACAATAGAAAAGAGCAATGAAACTAAAAACAGCTTCTTTGAAAAAAATCAACAAAGTTGATAAACTCTTAGCCAGATTCATAAAGGAAAAAAAGGAGAGAGCTCAAATCAATAAAATTAGAAATGAAAAAGGAGAAGTTACAACAGAGATCACAGAAATACAAAGGATCGTGAAAGACTATTACAACTAACTGTATGACAGTAAAATGGACAACCTAGAAGAAATGGACACATTCTTAAAATGATATGATCTTCCAAGGCTAAACCAGGAAGAAATAGAAAAGATGAATAAACCAATCACAAGTACTGAAATTGAAGATATGATTTTAAAAAGTCCAGAATCTGACAGCTGCACAGGTGAATAGTATCAAATATTTTAAAAAGAGTTAACACCTATTATTCTTAAACTCTTCCAAAATATTGCAGAGGAAGAAATACTCTCAAACTCATTCTATTACGTAATCATTACCGTGATACCAAAATCAGAAAAAGATAGCACAAAAAATAAAGTTACAGGCCAATATCACAGATGAATATAGATGCAAAAATCCACCACAAAATACTAGCAAACTGAATTCAACAATACATTAAAAGGATTATATACCACAATCAAGTGGGCTTTATCTCAAGGATGCAAGGATTTTTCAATACCCATGAATCAATCAATGTGATACACCACATTGACAAACTGAAGAATAAAAAACATATGATCATCTCAATAGATGTAGAAAAGGCATTTTACAAAATCCAACACCCATTTCTGATAAAAAACAAATTCCAGAAAGTGGGCATGGAGGGAACTTACTTCAACAAAAAAAGGCCATATGTGATAAAATTATGGCCAACCTCATTCTCAATGGTGAAAACCTGTACAAATTCCTGCTGAGATCAGGAAAAAGACAAGAATGTCTACTCTCATCACTTTTAGTCAACATAGTTTTGGAAGTCCTAGTCATGGCAGATAATAAAAGGAATCCATATTGGAAAGGAAATCACTATTTGCAGATGGCATGGATACTACACATAGAAAATCCTAAAGAAGCTACCAGAAAACTGTTAACCCTCATCAATGAATTTTGTAAGTTTACAGGATGCAAAAATTAATGCAGTGAAGCTGACTGCATTTCTACATAGTAACCATGAAAGATCAGAAAGAGAAATTATGGAAACAATCCCATTTACCATTGCATCAAAAAATATAAAGTAGCTGGATTAAATCTATCAAAAAAAACAAAAGACCTTCACTCTGAGAACTGTAAGATGCTGATGAAAGAAATCAAAGATGACACAAATAGATGAAAAGGTATACTATGCTCTTAGATTGGAAGAATTGATATTATCAAAATGACTATACACCCCAAGGCCATCTATAGATGCTACAAAATCTATATCAATTTACCAGTGGCCATATTCACAGAACTGGAACAGCATATTTTAAAATTTGTATGAAAGAGCAAAAGACCCTCAATAGCCAAAGCAATCCTGAGAAAGAAAAATGGAGCTGAAAAAATCAGGCTCCCTGGCTTCAGATTATGCTACAAAACTACAGTCATCAAAACAGTGTGATAGTAGCATAAAAACAAAAATATGAATGAATGAAACAGGATAGAAGGCCCAGAAATAAACCCAAGCACCTATGGTCAATAATTGTATGACAAAGGAGGTGAGAATATACAATGGAGAAAAAAACACTGTCTTTAATAGTGGTGCTCAGAAAAGTGGACAGCTTCATGTAGAAGAATGAAATTAGAATGCTCTGTAACAATACACACAAAAATAAAATTAAAATGGATTAAAGACCTAAACATAAGACTGGATATTTTAAAACTCTTAGAGGAAACCTCTGACATAAACCGCTGCAGTATTTTCTGTGATCCACATCCTAGAATAATAAAATTTAAAACAAAAATAAACAAATGGGACCTAAATAAACCTAAATAAACTAAATGAAACCATAAAGAAAACAAACTGGCAACCCACAGAATGGGAGAGAATATCTGCAAATGATTTGACTGACAAGAAATTAATCTCCAAAATATACTAACAATTCAAAAAGCTCAGTCTCAAAAAATCCTAAAGAAGCTAATCAAAAAATGGGCAGAAGATCTAAGCATGCATTTCCCCAGAAAAGACATATAGATGGTCAAAAACACATTAAAAGATATTCAACATTGCTAATTATTAGAGAAAGGCAAGTCAAAATTTCTATGAGATACCATGTTACACCAGCCAGAGTGGAATCATCAAAAAGTCTACAATTAATGCTAGGGAGGGTGCAGAGAAGAAGGAACCCTCTTACACTGTTAGTGGGAATATAAATTGGAACAACCAGTATGGAAAATTATATGAAGGTGCGTCAAAAAACTAAAAATAGAACTACAATAAGATCCATCAATCTCACTCCTGGGCACCTATCCAGAGAAAAACATAATATGAAAAGATACATGCATCCCACTGTTCATTGCAGCACTATTTACAATAGCCAAGACATGGAAGCAAACTAAATGTCCATTGACAGAGGAATAGATAAAGAAGAAGAGGTATATATGCATATTTATATATATATATATATATATATATATATATATATATATATATATATATATAAATATATTACACAGCCATCAAAAAGAAAGAAATAATGCCATCTGCAGCAATATGGACTAGAGATTACCATACTAAGTGAATTTTGTCAGACAGTGAAAGTCAAACATCATGTGATATCACTTATATGTGAAATCTAAAAAAAAAAAAATGTTGCAAATGAATTTATTTGCCGAACAGAAACAGACTCACAGAGTCCCTGTGTTGTACAGTAAGCTCTTGTTGCTTACCTGTTTTATGTAAATTAGTTTGTACCCGTAAATTCCATTTTAATTTATCCCTCCTCCCCCTTTCACCTTTGTTAACCATAAATTTGATTTCTATGTCTATAAGTATCTTTCTGTTTTGTATATATATTCATTATTATTTTTCAGTTTCTACATATAAATGATATATAATAATGTATCTTTGTCTGAATTACTTCACTTAGTATAATAATCTCTAAGTCCATCTATATTTCTTCCAATGGCAATATTTAATTATCTTTTAAGGGTGAGTAATATTATATATAAATACTACATCTTCTTGACTTCTTGAACCAATCATATATGGATGGACATTTAGGTATCTTTTCTGTCTTTGCTATTATAGATAGTGCCTCTATGAACATCAGGGTGAATGTATCTTTCAAAAGTAAAGGTTTTATCTTTTCCAGATATATATCCAGGAGTGGGATTATTGGATCATATGGTAGCTCTATTTTTAGTTTTTTTTTTAAGGAAACTCCATACTATTTTCCTTAATTGCTGCATGACTTTACATTCCCACTGAGAGTGTAGAGGGTTTATTTTTCTCCACAGCCTCTCTAGCATTTGTTATTTATGGATTGTTTTTTTAAATGATGGCCATTCTGACCCAGGTTAGGTGATACCTCATTGTGGTTACGATTTGCATCTCCCCAGTAATTAGCAATGTTGAGTGCCTTTTCATGTGCCTGCTGGCCATCTGCATATCTTCTTTGAAGAAATGTCTACTTAGATATTCTGCCTATTTTTTTATTGTATTGTTTGTGTTTTCTTGTTGTTGTTATTCAGTTGTATGAATTGTCTATATATTTTAGAAATTACCCCTTTATCTGTTGCATCATTTGCATATATTTCTCCCATTCCATAGTTATATTTTCATTTTGTTGATGAGTTCTTTTGCCATGCAAAAGCTTTAAGTTTGATTAGGTCCTATGTGTTTGTTGTTGCTTTTATTTCTTTTGCCTTGGGAGACTGATCTAAGAAAATATTGCTGCAATTTATGACCAAGAATGTTTTGCCTATGTTCTTTTTTAGAAGTTTGGTGGTGTCATCTCTCATATTAAGTTCCTAAGCCATTTTGAGTTTAGTTTTTCTATATGGCATAAGAATGTGTTCTAACTTCATTGATTTGTATGCAGCTGTCCAGCTTTCCAAATACCACTTCCTGAAGAAATTGTCTGTTCTCCATTGTACATTCTTGCATAGTTTGTCATAGATTAACTGGCCATAGCTGTGTGAGTTTATTCCTGGGCTCTCTCTGCTAGTCCATTGATCAATAAGTCTATTTTTGTGTCAGTCCCACACTGTTTTGAGTACTGTAGCTTTATAATATTGTCTGAAGTCTGGAAGGGTTATGCCCCCATTTTGTTCATTTTCCTCAGGATTGCTTTGGCAATTCTGGGTCTTTTGTGGTTCCACATAATTTGGGGAATTTTGCTAGGGATTTCGTTAAAAACATAAATTTCTTTGGATTGTCTGGTCATTTTAACAATACTAATCCTTCCAAGCCAAGAACATAATATATCTCTATTTCTCTGAATCATCTTCAATTTACTTTTTTACTTATCAATATTTTACTTTTTATTTGTCAGTATTTTATAGTTTTTAATGTATATGTTTTTCATGTCCTTGGTTAAGTTTTTCCTAAATATTTTTTGACACAATTTTAATAAGATTTTTTTTTAATTCTGAAAACAGTCACCCTTAATGGTATATCACTGAGTTTCTGATATGTTGCAGGATAGGAAATAGTATGGAAATTTCTCTTAATGTATAGATAAAGAATCTTTAGAAAAAAGACTCTCAATTAGCGAAAACAAAATTAAGAAACTAAGGATCTGATAGTCAATTTGTAAAATAATTTGCATACAAGGGTTTGCATAACTCAAAACCTTATCAGTACTACTCTCCTGTGTGGTACTATTGAAAGGGCTTCAGGTAGCCGCATGTAAAGAATAACCCTCCCTTTGTTTTTATGAACTTGAAGTTCCATTGTCAGAGTGTCATCCCTTGGACATTTAAACACAAGTGCTACTGGGAATAAGAGTGACTTTTTATACTATTATCAGTTATGACCATCATGAGATAATGGAATTTTTGAAACCGTATAATTTTGAAATTTTCTAAAAAGAACTTAATGTCTGGGAATAATTTTTTATTATAGAAAGAAGGTCTATGGGTTACTAAGACACACAGTGTGAACAAGGTAGAATGGATATGAAAACAAAGGACTTGGTATCAAGAAATATTTGTCAAATTTACATTCTACCTAGGGCCAGCCCTTCCCCAATGCACTGAAATCATTCAAGTACCAGAAATCCCATAAATAAGGCCATAGCATAAAAGTAGAACCTTAGCACCCAAATGTTGATGCTGACTTTGAATGACTTGCTTTAAAATGCCTGCTAATTTTAACCCAAGGTTAATAAAAATGTCAAGAAAATAGGTTTAAGTAACTACTATGGTCAGTTTTGGAAATATCAGACTTGATACCAAATGAATAAGGGAAACATAAAGACAAATCAGAAACTTTAAAAAGCCTCAGGCTTATTTCCTCAGATTAAAGTATTTTATCCTTCATCTCCAGGGTTGTTTCTGACCTCAATTTAATTTTGCAATGAGGATGATTCTCCTGATCCCTGAACTCTATCAGACCTCATTGTCTTCCCCTAAATCAGCTTAATTTCCTCTGGCACATTGGATATCCATCAACTGTGAACTTGAGCTAGTCACTGCTTCTTCAGAAATGAAGCTCTGACCTCTCCCCTTCTTCCACCTTATCCCTGACCAACCAGTTGAGAGTGATAATTAAATTTACACCCCTTTAAAAAATAAAATAATTCCCAGTGTTTCCAGTTTCAGTTTCTCTCTCTCTGCAATATCCATTGCTTTATATTTATTTGCTAGAGCAGTGAGCAGTGGGGTCATTTATTAAGGACGACAAGGTAACTAGTGCTGTAATCTGCGTTAATGATTATTACAGAATTCTTCTTCAGTGATTTCTAAAAGTCTGGACAAATAAGATGAATAGAAATGCCAAGAGCATGTGGGTGCTTAACAGTGACTTATTACTCCAGTGAGGCAGGTTATGGGCAACTCAATGGACAGTTTGATTTCATCTCTGAGTGAGATTATTATGAAACTGCTATCATTCTGTCATGAATAACTGATTATCACACTATTCAGAAAAAATACAAAACAACAGATGTGATGAACAATGCAGTGATGTGACAAAGAGGGAGCTTATAGTTTGTTATTCTGCTGCCTATTATTTCACCATTTGTGAAGATGCCATAGGCACAGTCATACAATTACTGCATGAGTGTATAAACTGCATGATGAGTAAAATAATTAAGTGATTTAACCCCGACTATGCAAAGGCCCCTTTGGGTTTTGTGGGAAAAATAAACTGTTTCTAAGAAAATGTATAAGTCAGTGATGGCTCTTGTTGGAATTGGGCAATCAGCAGTTTCTTTTTAGTCCTTTCCCCTTCTATTTCCCCTTTCTTCCCACGGTTGAGGTCCTATGTGCCCCCAAGAGTCCATTCACCTGTACAAACATCAGTCTATATTAAAGTACTAACTGCAGGGATTCCAGCCAGCCACTCTCCCCAACTGAGGCTGCTTATTTAAAATGTGCTCTTCTATCTTTCCATCAATCAAAATCTTATTCTACCTCCCTGTTTTTCCCCTTAGGAGGAAAGTAATATGTTAAAATAAACCAAGTTAAAACCAGCATCATGATGGCTGTAGCTTTCTACTGACATACCTAATTGGAAGAAACAAAATTCCAGAAAATAAAATTGAAATTTGACAGAGCCAATTTCATTAATGTAACTAGTATACACATTTCTGATGTCTCTTAAAAATTACACCATACAGAAATCAGGATTCCTGAGGACATGGAGCTCTAGGTAAGAATATTTAAGAGGAGTTCCCATCTTGGCTCAGTGGTTAATGAGCCAGACCACTATCCATGAGGATGTTGGTTCGATCCCTGGTCTTTCTCATTGGGTTAACGATCCGGCATTGCCATGGCTACAGCTCCTATTTAACCCCTAGCCTGGGAACATCTTTATGCCATGAGTGCAGCCCTAAAAAGACAAAAAAAGAATGTTTAAAGATATGGAATTCCAATAGAGTTTTAATTTATTTCACCAAATAAAGATAGAAAAAAATTAACATGAAAAAATAAAATATATTAAGAGGTATATTTTTTCTAGAGGTCTTGGCTAAGAATGGAAATTGTCTTTAGAAATTCAGGGAGAAATCATTTTTTAAAAATTCCAAATTTTAAAAATATGTGATTCAGAACTTTTGATTGTAGGTAGTGTTTTCATTACATATTCAATTTCATTTCTAGTGATAAGTCTGTTCAGTTGACCTATTTCTTCTTGTTTCAGTTTTGGCAAGCTACATCTCTCTAGAAAGTTGTCCATTTCTTCTAGGTTCTCAAATTTGTTTGCATATAATTGTTCATAGTATTCTGTTATGGTTTATTGCATTTCTGCCATATCCATTGAGATTTCTCCTTTTTTCATTTCTTATTTTTTTTATTTGATTTCAATCTCTCCTCTTGGTGACTCTGGCCAGAGGTTTGTCAATTTTGTTTACCCTTTCAAAGAAGCAGCACTTGGTTTTATTGATTTTTCTTTTTTTGAATCTCTATTTTATGGATTTCATCTCTGATCTTTATGATTTTCTTCCTTCTACTGATTTAGGTTTTGTCTGTTCTTCTTTTTCTAATGCTTTTAGGTGGTGAGTTAAGTTGTTTATTTGAGATTTTTCTTTTTTGAAGAAGGCCTGTACTGCTAAATACTTCTCTCTAAGCACTGATTTTGTGGCATCCCATAGATTTTGAATGGTTGTGTTTTAATTAACATTTGTCTTGATGTATTTTTTAAAGAAAAATAAAAAACACACAATCATCTTATTAGATGTAGAAAAAGCATTTGACAAAGTCCAACACCGATTCATGATAAAAACTCTTACCAAAGTGAGTATAGAGGGAACATACACTAACATAATAAAAGCCATTTACAACAAATCCACAGCCAACATAACACTCAATGGAGAAAAGTTGAAACCCTTCACAATAAAATCTGGAACAAGACAAGGGTGCCCACTCTCATCAGTTTTATTCAGACTATTGGAAGTCCTGGTTACAGCAAGCTGACAAACAAAAGAAATAAAAAGTATACAAATTGGAAGAGAAGAGGTAAAACTGTCACTCTATGCAGATGACATGATACTCTATATTGAAAATATTAAGGGCTCCACAAAAAACTACTTGAACTGACCAACAAATTCAGCAAAGTAGCAGGATACCTGATTAACATTCAGGAACTGGTTACATTTCTGTACATGAAAAATGAAGTATTAGAAAATGAATATAAAAATAAAATATCCTTTAAAAACACAGCCAAAAAAATTAAATACCTACCTAGAAATAAATCTGAATAAGGAGGTGAAAGATGTGCATGCTGAGAACTATAAAACATTAACAAAGGAAGTTAGGATTCAAAGAAATGGAAAGCTATTGCACACTCCTGGACTGGAAGAATTAACATAATTTCAATGACCATATTACTCAAATCAATCTACATATTTAATATGATCTCTATCAAATTACCCATGACATTTTTTACAGAAGTAGAACAAATATTCCAAAAAATATATATGGAACCATGACAGATCCACAATTGCCAAAGTAATCCTGAAGAACAAAAAACAAGCAGGAAGCATAATTCTTCCAAGGAAATCACAATTGGAATGTAATAACTTAAATAGGATAGTATATAGATCTAAAATGAAAAAGAATTTGTAAAAGCAAGAGTAAACACAAGGAACAGCAAAAAGACAAACATGAAGATGTAAAAAAGTATTAATATCATAAAATTTGGATAAGGAAAGTAAGAAAATTTACACTTTTTTTAAAAAGTGTTTGAGCTTATATGACTATCAGGCTTAAGCAGCAGATATAGGAAGGGGTTAAAATATTGAAAAAGAGGGTATTTACAAATCAAAACCAAATGATACATTCCCAAAAATAAAAAGAGTACACAAGCTAAAATAAAAGGAAATCACCTAACCAAAAAAAAAAAAAGAAGAAAGGAACAAAGAACAAAGAAGAAGAAGATACATAGAATCAACTGGAAAACATGGTTTAAAATTGAAATAAATACATGTTTATCAATAATTACCTTCAATGACAGTGGAATGAGTACTTGAATAAAAAGACATAGAGTGGTGGACTGGATTAAAAAAACAGGAGCCTAAAATATTCTGTCTACAAGAAACCCATCTTAAGGCAAAGGACACATAGAAATCAAAAGTGAGGGGATGGAAAAACATATTTCACATGAATGGAAATGACAGGAATGCGGGAGCTGCAGTATTCATATCGGACAAAATAGACTTTAAAACGAAGGCCATAAAGAAAGACAAAGAAGGACACTATTTAATGGTAAAAGAATCCATTCAGGAATAGGATATTACAATTGTCAGTATATATGCCCCTAATATAGGAGCACCCAGATGCATACAACAAATATTAACAATCCAAAAAGATAAATTGATGGGAATACAAAAATAGTAGGAGATTTTAACATCCCACTCACTTCAATGGACAGATCCTCTAGACAGAAAATCAATAATAAAGCAATAGAGATCCTAAATGACACAATAGAACAGTTAGACTTAATTGACATTTTGAGGACATTCCATCTAAAAAAACAGAATATGCATTATTTTCAAGTGCACATGGAACATTCTCTATGATTGACCACATACCAGGGCACAGAACTAACCTCAACACATGTAAGAGTATAGAAATTATTTCAAATACCTTCTCTGACAACAATGTCCTGAAACTAGAGATGAACCACAGGGGGAAAAAATCAGAAAAACGTCTACACAGAGACTAAATAACATGTCACTAAAAAAAATTAATGGGTCAACAAGGAAATCAAAAGGGAAATTAAAAATACCTGGAGACAAATGACAATGAAACCACAACAATTAAAATTTATGGGATGCCACCAAAGCAGTTCTTAGAAGGCAATTCATAGTGATAAAGGTATTCCTCAAAAAGAAGAAAAATCTCCAATCAACAACTTAACTTACCACCTAAAAGAATTAGAAAAAGAACAAACAAACCTGAAGTTAGCAGAAGGAAGGAAATCTTAAAGACCAGAGAGGAGATTAATAAAACAGAGATTTTAAAACACAGTAGAAGAACTCAATAAAACCAAAAGTTGGTTCTTTGGTAAACAAAATTGACAAACCTCTTACCAGACTCACCAAGAAAAAGAGACAACCCAAATAAAACAAATGAGAAATGAAAGAGGCGAATTCTCAACAGTTACTGCAGAAATACAAAAATAATAAAAATAATAGGAGGCTACTACAATTTTAAGCCAACACAATTGACAACCTAGTAGAAATGGACAACTTTCTATAGGCAGATAGTCCATCATAACTGAATCAAGAAGAAATAGATCATTTGAACAGAATATTCACATGTACAGAAATTAAATATGTAATAAAAACACTCCATAGTAACAAAAAAGAATTCTGCCAAATATACAAATTTACAAAGAAGAAATTATACCAATCCTTCTTAAACTTTTCCAAAAGACTGCGGAAGAAGGGACTCTTCCAAAGGCATTCAATGAAGCCAACATCACCCTCATATGAAACCAGTTGAAGATACTACCATAAAAAAATTTAGGGCAATATATTTGATGAATATAGATGCAAACATTCTCCACAAATTTTAGCCAAATGACTCTAACATATAAACAAGATTATACACCAAGACAAATTAGGATTAATACGAAGTTCACAAGGTTGGGGCATGTAAAACACATTAAGGAAATTCAAAACCATATCATCTCAATACACGCAAAAAAAAAGCATTTGACAAAGTCCAATGTCCATTCACAATGAAAACTCTTACCAAAGTGGATATAGATGTAACATACTTAACATAATAAAAGCCATTTATGACCAACCCACAGCAAATATAACGTTCAATGGACAAAAGCTGAAACCTTCCTGCTAAAATCTGGAAGAAGACAAGGATGCCCACTCTCACCACTTTTACTTAACATGGTATTGGAAGTCTTAGCCACAGCAAGATGGCACACAAAAGAAATAAAGTGTATCCAAACTGAAGGAGAAGAAGCAAAATTATCACTCTATGCAGATGACACAATGCTGTGTAGAAAATCCTAAGGAGTCCACACAAAAACTACTCAAACTGATCAATCGATTCACCAAGGTAACAGGATACAAGATTACCTTTCAGAAATTGGTTGCATTTCTGTACACCAACAATGAAATATAAAAGGAATATAGAAAAAATATATATATTTTAAAGTTGCATCCAAAAAATAAAATACCTAGGAATACACCTGACCAAGGAGGTGAAAGTTTATGTGCTGAGAACCATAAAACATTAATCAGGAATTTAAAGAATATTCAATGAAATGGAAAGATATTTCATGCTCCTGAATTGGAAAAATTATTATCGTTAAAATGCCCTTACTACTCACAGCAATCTACTGTTTCAATACAATCCCTACAAATTACCCATGACATTTTTCACAGAACTAGAACAAAAATATTCCAAAAAACTTATATGGAACCATACAAGACCCAGAATTTCCAAAGTAATCCTAAGGAACAAAAACCAAGAAAGAGGCATAGTTCTTCCAGACTTCAAACAATATTACAAAGCTGAAATAATCAAGACTGTGGTACTTGTACAAAAATAGACAAATGGGCTACTGGAACAGAATAGATTGCCCAGAAACAACCCCAGATACCTGCCATCAGTTAATCTTTGACAAAGGAGGCAAGAATATAAAATAGGGAAAAATTGTCTCTTCACCATGAGGTGCTGGGAAAACTGGACAGTTGCATGTAACTCACTGAAACTAGAACACACCTTTATAACCCATGTTCAAAATACACTGAAAAAGGCTTAAAGACTTAAACATAGGACAAGATACCATAATACTTCTAGATGAGAACATAGGCAAAACACTCTCTGACACCAACAATACAAATGTCTTTCTTGGCAATGGACATAAAAATGAAAATAAACCAAGAGGACCTAAACAAATTGATGAGCTTTTACACAGCAAGGGAAATGTGTGTGTGCATGTGTGTGTAAGACCACCTATGGAATGGGAGAAAATAGTTGTAAATTATGCATCCAATGAGGGCTTAATGTCCAAAATATACAACAAATTCATACAAACCCACAGGAAAACAAAAAAAGAAAACCAACTGAAAAATGGGCAGGATACTTGAATTAACATTTCTCCAAAGACATATGGATGGTCAATATGCATATGAGGAAATGCTCCACATCATTACTTATTAGAGCAATCCAAGTCAAAACTACAATGAAATACCAACTCACACTACTCAGAATGGCCATAATTAATATCTATAAATAACAAATGCTGGAGAGTGTGCAGGGAAAAAGGAACCCTCTTACACTATTGGTGGCAATGTAATTTGGGACAAACACTGTAGAAAACAGTGTGTAGTTTCCTCAGAAAACCTAAGGTAGAACTACCATATGATCCATCAATCCCTCTCCTGGGCATATATCTGGACAAAATTTTCACTCAAAAGTATACGCACACTCCTATGTTCATTGCAGCATTCTTCACAGTAGCCAAGACATGGAAACAACCTAAATGTTTTATGGCAGTTGAATGGATTAAGAAAATATGGTACATATACACAGTGGAATATTAGTCAGCCATAAAACAACAAAATAATGCCCTTTGCAGCAATATGGTGAAACTAGAAATTCTCATACTAAGTGAAGTAATCAAAAGCAGAAAGATATATAACATATAATAGCACTTATGTGTGGAATCTACAATATGACACAGGTGACTGTATCTGCAGAACAGAAACAGACTCACAGACGTGGAGATCAGACTTGTGTTTGCCAAGGGGGAGGGGGAGGGAAGGATGGACTGAGAGTGCGGGGTTAGTAGATACAAGCTGTTATATTTAGAATGGGTAAAAATGAGGCCCATCTGTATAGCACAGGGAAATATATCCATTCATTTGTTATAGAAAATGAGAGAATATGAGAAAAAGAATGTATAAATGTATATGACTGGGTCACTTTTCTGTACAGAAGAAATTGACATAACACTGTAAATCAACAATAATTAACATTTTAAAAATTTAAAAGGAATCACAGTCAAAGAATAAAAGTAAAGTATCATCACAATGCTAGATAGAGATTATAAAAGTAAAGAAATTATAAGAAAGAAGCAAATGGAAACTCTGGAGTTGAAAATTATATAAACTCAAATGAAAAATTAACTAGAGGCTTCCAACCCCATATTTGAAATTACATAAAGAATTACTAGATTTCAAGATTGAACAATAGAACTGCCATTCCAAAGGATAGAAAATGAATAGGAAAAATGAAGAGTCTCAGAGGAATGTGATACACAAAAAAAATATAACAAGATACCCATATTGGGAATTCCAAAAGGAGAAGAGAGAGAGAAATGAGCAGAAATAAATATTCAATTAAATGATAGTCAAAAATGCTCTCAAATTTAAGAAAAACACTGACCTAATATGAGAAACTCAATAAATTCCAAGGGGTATAAACCCGAGAGATACAGAAACAGACACATCACCATAAAACTGCTGATACAAGGGGCCAAAGAGAATATTTGAAAAGCAGAAAGAGAAATATAATATCATTCACATTGCAGCTCCACTAAGATTAGCAGCTGGCTTCTCATCAAACCAAAGTGAATACTAGAAGACAGTGGGATACCACATTCAAAGTGATATATAACAACAGCAGCTACAACAAAAACATTAATCCTATATCCATCAAAACTGTTTTTCAAATATGAAGGTGAAAGAAAGACATTTTCAGATAAACAAAAACTGATAGCATGTGTTCATTCATAGCTGACCTACCTTATAGATCTATTAGCTATGTTCTATGTACACATATACACATATATATATATATATGTACAAACACACACATATATGTGTTCATAGTTGACCTACCTTATAGATCTATTAGATGTGTTGTATGTACACATACACACACATTATATATATGTACACACACACATATTGGATCATATGATTTTGGAGGCTGATAACTTCCAGGATCCTGGGTGAACAGAGAATCTGAAGACCTAGGAGCACTGATGGTTAGTTTCAGTCTAAGTGAACGTGTGATGTAGTTCTCATCCAAAAACTGGCTGGCTTGTGTCCTATGAAAATTTCATGTTTCAGTTTAGGTTGAAGGAAAGGAAAAAAACAAAACAGTGTTCCAGTTTGAAGGGTTCAGGCAGGAACAGTTCCATTACTCAGGGGAGGGTCAGTCTTTTTGTTCTGCTCAGGCCTTGGCATAATTGGATCAGGCCCACTCACGTTAGGGAAGCTAATCTGCTTTACTCAGTTTACTGGTTTAATGTTAATTTCATTTGATAACACCCTCATAGCAACACCCAGCACAATGTTTGACCAAAAACCTGGGCATCCTGCGGCTCACTCAAGTGGATGCATAAATTTAACAATCTCAACCTATAACAAATACAGATATTGAATTAGTAATCAAAAAACTACCCACAAGTATATGCTGTCTAAAGGAGACACACTTCAGATCTAAGGACACATATAGACTTAAAGTGAGGGGATGGAAAATATAGTACATGCAAATGGAAATTATAGAAAAGCAGGAATAGCAATACTCATATCAGAAAAAATAGATTTTAGAATAAAAGAAGTCACAAGAGACAAAGAAGGATATTACCTGATGATCAAATGATCAATACAAAAAGAAATAATAATTTTAAACATATATCCACCCAACAAAGGAGCAGCACAACATATAAGGCAACTACTAATAGACATAATAGGGGAAATTGAAAGTAACACAATAATAGTGGGGGACTTTAACAACCCACTTACATCAATGGACAGATCATTTAGACAGAAAATCAGCAAGGAAACACAGGCCTTAAATGATATGCTAGACCAAATGGACTTCACTGATATCTATAGAACTTTTCACTCCAAAGTAGTGGAATATACTTTCTTCTCAAGTACACAGGGAACATGCTCCAGGATAGATCATATTTTGAGCCACAGATCAAGCCTTGATAAATTTTAAAAAAACTGAAATTATTTCAAGCATTTTCTCTGAACACAATGCTATGAGACTAGAAGTAAATTACAAGGAAAAAACAGAGCAAAAAGCACAAACTCTTGGAAGCTAAAATATATGCTACCAAACAACGAATGAGTCATTGAAGAAATTAAAGAGGAAATTAAAAGATACATAGAGACAAATGATAATGAACATACAACAATCCAAAACCTATGGAACATAGAAAAGCAGTTGTGAGAGGGAAGTTCATAGAAATACAATCAGGAGAAAAATGCAAATAAACAACCTAAACTTACACCTTAAACATATAGAAAAGGAAGAAGAGACAAAGCCCAAAATTAGTAGCAGGAAAGAAAGCATAAAGATTAGAGCAGAAATTAATAACATAGAGACAAAGAAAACAATTGAGAAGATCAATGAAACCAAAAGTTGGTCCTTTGAAAATATCAACAAAATTGATAAAACATTAGCCAGACTCATCAAGATAAAGAGATTTCAAATCGATAAAGTTAGAAATGAAAAAGAAGTTACAAATGACATTGCAGAAATACAAAGAATCATGAGAGACTCCAATGAGCTACTCTATACCAATTAAATGGAAAACCTAGAAGAAATGGAGAGATTTCTTACAAAGGTATAACCTACCAAGACTAAAGCAGGAATTAATGTAAACTATGAATGGGCCAAAGTGATGAAGTTGAAAATGTGAATTAAAAAATTTCAAAACACCAAAGTCCAGGACCTGATGGCTTCACAGCTGAGTTCTACCAAACATTCAGACAAGAGTTAACACCTCTTCTTCTGAAACTTTTCCAGAAAATTGCAAAGGAAGGAACTCTCCCAAGCTCATTCTATGAAGCCACAATTACCCTGATACCAAAACCAGACAAATATCCGGTAAAAAAGGAAAATTAGAGGCCAATATCATTGATAAACATAGATGCAAAAATCCTCAACAAAATATTAGCAAACTGAATACAAATATGCATTAAAAAGGTCATACTCCATGATCAAGTAGGATTTTCCCAGGGATACAATACACACAAATCCATCAATATGATGCACCACATCAACAAACTGAAGAATAAAGACAATATGATCCTCTCGACAGATGCAGAAGAAGCTTTTGACAAAATTGAATACCAATTCCTGATAAACACTCTCCAGAGTGGGCATAGAGAGGAACTACCTCAATGTAATATAAGACATTTATGACAAATCCATAGCTAACGTCATTCTCAATGGTGAAAAAGTGAAAGCATTTCCACTAAGATCAGGAACAAGAAAAGGATGGCCTCTTACATCAATATTATTCAACATAGTTTTAGAAGTCCCAGTCATGACAATCAGAGAAGAAAAAGAAATAAAAGGAATCCAAATTGGAAAAGAATAAGTAATATTATCAATGTTTGCAGATGACATGATCCTATACCTAGAAAATCCTAAAAACACTACCTGAAAACTCTCACATCTCATCAATGAATTTGGTAAAATCGCAGGATGCAAAATGAATACACAAAAAACGACTGCATTTCTATATACTAACAATGAAAGATCAGACAGAGAAATTAGGGAAATGATCCTATTTACCATTGCATCAAAAAGAATAAAATCCTAGGAATAAGCTTACCAGAAGTGACAAGACCTGTACTCTGAAAACTATAAGACACTAGTGAAATAAATCAAATCAAAGAAGACACAAATAGAAGGAAAAATATACCATGTTCTTGGACTGGAAGAATCAGTGTAGTGGCAATGCTACCTAAGGCAATCTACAGATTCAATGCAATTCAAATTACCCATAGCATTCTTTAGAGAACTAGAACAGAATATTTTGAAATTTGCATGGAAACACAACAGACCTTGAATAACTAAAGCAATATTGAAAAGAAAAAAGGAACTGGAGGAATCAGGTTCCCTGTCTTCAGACTCTACTACAAAGCTACAGTCATCAAAATGGTATGGTACTGGCACAAAAACAGATATATAGATCCATGGAACAGGATACAAAGCCCAGAAAAAACCCCAAACACCTATAGTCAATTAATCTATGACAAAGGAGGCAAGAACATACAGTAGAGGAAAGATAGTCTCTTCAATACATGGTGCTGGGAAACCTGGACAACAGCATTTAAGAGAATGAAATTAGAACATTGTCTAACACCGTACACAAAAATTAACTCGAAATGGATTAAATACCTAGATGTAAGGCCAGACACTATAAAACTCCTAGTTTTTGTAAAACATAGGCAGAACACTCTTTGACATAAATTATAGTAACATCTTGCTTGATCCAACTCCTAGAATAAAGACAATAAAGACACAAATAAACTAATGGGACCTAATTAAACTAAAAAGCTTCTGCATAGCAAACAAAACCATTAAAAAAAGAAAAAGACAACCTACAAATGGGAGAAAAGTTTTGCAAATAAACTGACAAAGGTTTAATCTCCAAAATATAAAAACAACTCATAAAACTCAACAACAAAAACAAAGAGCCAAATTGAAAAATGGGCAGAAGGCCTAAATAGGCATTTCATCAAAGACATACAGATGGCCAGCAGGCATATGAAAAAATGCTCAACATCACCAATTACTAGAGAAATGTGAATAAAAACCACGAGCTATCACCTCATACCATTTAAAGCAGCCATCACTAACATGTCAACAAATAACAAATGCTGGAGAGGATGTGGAGAAAAGGGAACTCTACTACATTGTTGGTTGGAATGTAAATTGGTACAACCACTATGGAAAACAGCACGGAAATACCTCTGAAAACTAAATACAGAACTACCATATGACCCAGCAACCGCACTCCTGGGTATATATCCAGACAAAACTTTCTTTGAAAAAGATACATGCACCCATATGTTCATTGCAGCCCTATTCACAATAGCCAAGACATGGAAACTACCTAAATGCCCATCGATGGATGAATGGATTAGAAAGATGTGGTTCATATATACAATGGAATACTACCCAACCATAGAAAAGGACAAAATAATGCCATTTTCAGCAGCATGATGGAACTAGAGACTCTCATAATGAGTGAAGTTAAGTCAGAAAGAGAAAGACAGACACCATATGTGGAGTCAAAAATATGGCACAAATTATCTGTCTACAAAACAGAAAACATCATGGACTTGGAGGACAGACTTGTGTTTGCTGGAGGGAGAGAAGGGAGTGGGATGGTTTTGTGGGAATCTGGGGTTAGTAGATGAAAACTCTTGCATTTGGAGTGGACAGTGAGATCCTGCTGTATAGCACAGTGAACTATACATCTAATTGCTTGTGATGAAACAGGATGGAGGATAATGTAAGAAAAAGAATATATATATATATGTGTGTATATATATAAAAGAATGTAAGAAAAAGAATATATATATGTATATATATGTATATATGTATATATATATGTATTATGTATATATATGTATATATGTGTACATATATACATATATATACAGATACACACACACACACACACACACACACACACATATATAAAATCAGGTCACTTTGCTGTATAGCAGAAATTGACAGAACATTGTAAATCAATTATAATAAAATTTTTTTGAAAAGCGGAGTTCGCTTTCAATTTCCTCACAGAAAATAATAATAACATTACTAATTATTAGTTTAGCTATACCTGTCATGAATACATTCAGCTAAAAATAACAGGAAACCCTACTAATGTGGCTGAAATACATAAAGGTGTAACTGTTTGCAATATGTAACTTGTACAAAATATGTAATCTGTTTCACTGATGAAGATTTCCTGGAGCAGGCCTCCTAGGTATTCTTCTGTGTCCACATCATGCTATGAAAGTCATGGGATCCTTCTCTTTTCTCATCTGCCCAATATGTGGCATTCATTCACTAGACTGCAAGATACATGCCATATACCTCTGGGTGTCATATGTCCATCCCTGGCTGGAAGCATGTAAAGGACAAATGGAGCAGTATGTCAGCCAACCCTGTCCATTTTAAGCAGTGTCCAAGAACCCAGGGACTTTCCCTCACAGTTTACTGGGGGAAACGGAGTCAACAGGCTACTGCTAGCTATAAGTTGGCTGGGGAATATGGGGATGAAAGAGAGAGAGCTAAGGACTCAGGTCACCAACAGGGGGTGCTTCAGTAATAGGAAGTTTCAAACATTTTATGTACATGAATTCATTTGTTCCTCACCACAACTTCATTTTGCAAAGGAGTAAACTGAGGCACAGAGAGGTGAAGTCACGTGTCAAAGGCCACCCCCAGGACAATGGCAAGTGCCTTGTTCAAATTTGAAAAAGTGCCCCTCACTTAATTACTAAAAAGTCACATTTTCCTCTTTTCTTTTTTTCGTGTTTTTGTCTTTTCTAGGACCGCACCCACGACAAATGAAGGTTTGCAGGCTAGGAGTCTAATCGGAGCTGTTGCTGCCAGCCTGCACCACAGCCACAGCAATGCAGGATCCGAGCCGCGTCTGCGACCTACACCACAGCTTGCGGCACAGCTCGTGGCAATGCCAGAGATTGAATCTGCAACCTCATGGTTCCCAGTTGGATTTGTTAACCACTGAGCCAAGATAGGAACTCCCACATTTTCATCTTTTCTGAGCCTGTCTTACATCAAGGTTGGTGTCTCAGTGACTAGAGTTCAGGCTGCATTCTGTCCCTATTCTCACCCCTTGGCTTGAGAGTCTTTGTGTAGGACACAACATTGTTTCCAAAGGAGCTTGGGTCACATTGGGCCAGTGGAGCAAAAAATTTCCCCGAGGGGTGAAATACCAGAACTACACTCTTAACCAACATATTCTAGCTGCCATTCTAAATTTATATATCATGAATGAAATGTGACACAAGCTTCTGGGAATGTCATCCAGCTCGAGGAACAGGAAAATTATTTTAAAACTTCTGCTACATCCGAGTACAGTTATCAACATATGGTGATTGCATTATGGCCATAATTTTTAAAACAAGTTCACAGTGGGCAAATTCTGGAAGTCAAAGGCTAAGCAATAGTTGGGACTAAAACATATTAATGTAAAGCAACAGTAGCTATGTGAGCAGAACATGTGTGGTAAGGGCTGTATTCTTTCTTAGTAGAGTGACAGCCTCTCTTGACCCCTGATTAGCATAACTATTTTTTTAACTTTATTTAGGAATAATCGACAAGTATAATCACACATATTTAAGGTGCACAATGTGGTGGATTGATATACGTATACATTGTAGAACGATTACAAAGATCAAAAAGAATAACTCATCGATCACCTAACATAGTTAATGAAGTTATCACTTGGTGTGTGCGTGTGTGTGGGTGAGTGGTGGGGAGAATGCTTAAGATCTACTCTCAGCAACTTTCACGTATCCAATACTCTTTGAAGTCTATACTGTATATTGGACCCTCAGAAATTAATCTTAAAACTGATAATTTGTACTTTGACCTACATCATTCCCTTTTCCCCTCCCCTCAAGCTCTGGCAACTACTACTCTAGTCTCTGTTTTATCGTAATCTTTTTATAAAGCTTCCACATTTAAGTGATACCATACATTTTTGTCTTTCTTTTTCTACCTGATTTCACTTAGTATAAAGCCCTCCAGAATCATCCATATATTATATATGAATCATTCATATATATATATATATATATATATATATGTATAAAACTGTCCATTCATCCATTGAAGGACATTTAGTTTGACATTTAGGTTGTTTTCATATCTTGGCTCTTAAAATAATGTTATGATGAATCTTGGCTCTTCTGAATAATGTTACAATGAACACGAGTTTGCAGACATTTCTTCTAGATACTGATGTCAATTCACTCAGATACATAGCATTTATACTCAGAAGTAGGATCATATGCTGTGATGATTTATGAATAATTTTTGAGAAACTACTATACTGTTTTCCATAATGGCTGCTATCATTTTATATTCTCATCAATAGTCTATGTGGTTTCCCTTTTATCACAATCCTTGCCAACATTTGTTATCTCTTGTATTTTTGATAAAAGCCATCCTAACAGGTGTGGTGATATCTCAGTCTAGTATTGATTTCTAATTTCCTTATGATTCATGATATTGAACACCTTTTCATTTCCCTGTTTGATATTTTTATGACTTCTTTAGAAAAATATCTATACAGGTCACTTGCCTATCTTTAATGGGATTATTTACTTTTCTGCTATTGAGTTGTGTGGGTTTTTTTACATATTTTGGATATTAATCATTTATCAAATATGTGTTTTGCAAATACTTTCTCTCATCTATAGACTGCCTTTTTAGTTTATTGATTGCTTTTTTTGCTGTGCAGAAACTCTTTGGTTTAATGTAGTCCCACTCATTTATTTTAGAATAGAGTTGAGACATAAATCCATGAATAAAGGTCAACTAATTTTTGACAAAGATGCCAAGAATACACAATGGGAAAGGACATTCTCTTCAATAAATTATGTTGGGAAAACTAAATATTCACATGCAAAATAGTGAAGCTGGACCCATATCACACACTTTCCACAAAAATTAATTTGAAATGGATCAAAGACTTAAATGTAACACCTGAAGCAATAAAACAGAAGAAAACATAGGTAAACATCCTTGACATTTGTCTTGGAAACAATTTCCTTTTTTTCTTTCTCTTCTTTTTTTTCTTTTTATGGCTGCATCTTTGGCATGTGGAAGTTCCCGGGTTAGGTGTCAATTCAGAGCTGCAGCTGCCTGCCTAAGCCACAGCCACAGCCACAGCAACACTGAAACTGAGCACCATCTGTGACCTACCCCACAGCTTGCAGCAACACCAGATCCTTAACCCACTGAGTGGGGCCAGGATTGAACCCATATCCTCTTGGACACAATGCTGGGTTCTTAACTTGCTAAGCCACAACAGGAGCTCCTGGAAATAACTTCTTGAAGGATACATCAAAAGAACAGGCAATAAAAATTTAAGAAAAAAGTTACTGTCTTTAGAAGCTACTACAGGGGCATTCAAGGGAAGTCAGTGCCAAATTTTCTGAGGTATGGCATGAATACACACCAGAGCTGTGTTGAGTGGTGTACCTTATTACCTGGCAGACAACTGCAGAAACAGGCCTCAGTTCCACATCTAAGTCAGTATGGAATAGAACAAAAGAGAACAATTACTGGAGCAGAGTTATGGGACTCAGGGGTGAGGTGGAGGGATAGGTTTTTCAGCAGAGACAAACCAGAGCCAGAAATGACAAGAAGATCATAAACTTCCTGTGGACTGAGAGCAAATTTTGAGGAAGGTGGAGACTTCTGCACAATGTGAAACAAAAAGATCAATGCATTATATAAGCACATAAGTGCATGTCAAAGGAAGTGTGACCCCAGCTGACACCTGGCTGACCTAGATATAAAATAATGTCTGCTTAGGATTACTTCCAGCATTGACCAATATAAAAGTAAAAGTATAGTGCTTTATAAACAGAAAATTGCTATATAGGTGTTAATTACTGTTGCTCTTTTCATTGTTCTTTTTATTATTATTACTCTGTAAGCATTAGCTCAGAGTCTTGCATATTGTAGTTCCTGCATATTATAAGTCCAAATATTAACTAGCTGACTGGTTGGTATGAAAAAAGAAAAACTGGCCAATATGCTTTCTCTAGCCTCCCTTCCCCAACTACCAGCACTTGGAAGAGAAACAAGAATTGACAACACAGGTAATTCCCAAGAGATGAAACTTGCTGAAGGCATAGGCAGTGGTAGACACAAAAATACAAAAGGAAGTCTGTGGTTCTGCCTGAAGAGGCTTAGTCTGTTTACAAGAAAAGCATGCATCCTGATTGTAATAAGTGAGCTTAGCTCTTTAATCTCTGAAATGACACTTGAACTCCAGTTCACCTGCTCGATTTATTTACATTGCTTTTGCCCACTAACAAATCCAACTCTGTATCAGATTAATCAACATTTATCAGACAGAAGCAGGAGCATCATTTCATAACATAAGTAAAATAGAGAGGGCGTGACATGGAATAGAGAATAAAACTCCCATTACTCTGTGGCTATTTTATTCTCTATGTATTTTATTCACATAATGAATGATTTGTACTTCTGGCTTTAACAGCATAGTAACCCTAGTTCTGTTTGTTTAATGCTTCCCCACCAGGGACTGTGCAATTCAATAGCATATGCACCACAGCATAAAGGAAGAGGATGGTCAAGTCTGGGTTTGGGGTTTAAGATAGCACAAATAAACCAAAGATAGATTAACAACAATTTTACCAGAGTTTGGTTTGTTAATTCAAATAAATTATCATCAATCAACAAAATAATTTGTGCATTTGGTGTTCCACTGGCCTTTATGGCAAAGCAATAACTCATTCGTTAACCTTTTAAATAATTTAGCATCAACTATGTATTGGAAGATGTTCTGGGTGCTAAAGATGTAGCAATGAAAAGAACAAAGTTTCTACCCATGGAATTTATATTTGAGAGAGATTTTTAAATAATAGAAAATAAATATGTAATAAAATTTCATTCAATAGTAAGTGCTGCATGAAAAAATAAAGTGGGCTATGGGAACAGAAACAAAGTGCTAGTTTGGATGAAATAACCAAAATGCCTGCTCTAAGGTGATATTGGAGCAGAAATCTGAAGTTAAGTATGTTCCAGATGGAAGGAAAAACAGGGAGCATTTGGGGAACAGCTGAAGGGCCAGTGTTGCTGGATAGGAGTGAACAGGAGAGGAATGATATGTCAGAGATGTAACAGTCAGCTAAATCACGTAGACTTCTATGTGAAAGTAGGAATTTGAAAGTATTAAGAATTAGGTGGAAATTTAAAAGTTACATTGTGATTATACTACAAAATTACACTATGCAAGATATATATCTACATAATCTTGTGTAATATTACCCCTGAATATACTACATAAGAACATAATTTGCTATTCTTTATCTTTCAGATGAAGCATTGATACTGCCCAGGTTACCAATATTTTAATAATGTTGATGATAATATAATAGGGAATTTGGTAATTGTTTAGTTTGTCAAAACCAACTAACCCAATTACAAATAACTTTTTAAAAAATCAGTTTGCTTCATTTGTTCAGCTTTTTAAAGTATAACTTGTGAAGAGAGAAGTACACAATTTATATGTGAATGGCTCAGTGAATTATCACAAAATGAAAACATAACCAGATGAAAAAACTGAACATTAACAACATCTAGGGCTCCGTTTTTGACCTTCCCAATTAGAACTTCTCCCATCTCACCAGAGTTAACCACTCTCCTGTTTTCTAAAATCATATATCAAATTTGCTTATTTTTTGAATTTTATATAAATGTGGAATTCATCTTTTTGGCACGTACACTCTCTGTTCATCTTCATTGCTGTTTAGGAAATCAATTCTAAAAACACCAGATTTATTTATATATTTTACTCTTGATAAATATTAGCAATGTTTCTAGTTTAGGGAAAAGAAAGCATTGTGCTCCCATGAATATTCTTGTACTTGTCTGTTGCTACACATGTGCACCCATTGCTGGTGGGTATACACTAAGAGAGAATTAAAGGATCATAATATATATTTATATTCAAATTTAGTAGGAAATGTCAATAGTTTTTCAAAATGAATATACGAGTTTACATTCCCACCAGCTTTTTGCTAGGGCTGTACTGGTATCTCACTGTAGTTTTAATTTGCATTTCTCTGTTAACTAATGAGTTAAAACACTCTATCATTTATTTATTCATCATTCGGATACACTTTCTTGCAAAGTACTTGATTCTCTTGCCCATTTTTTTTCTGGATTGTCTGTATATTCCTTAATAATAGGAAGTTCTTCATATATTTTGTGTTGCTGAATAACATTTTTGCTTTTGTGATTTTCTTCTTTACTTCCTTAAAATTGTCTTTCCACAATTAGAAATTCTCAGTTGTAATCTAATTTATTTTGACAATCCTTTCATTTACAATTATAGTTTATTATTACGTATTTGAGAAATCTTTATCTCAAGGTCATGAGAATATTCTCATATATTATAAATTGTTTTTTGTTCAACTTTCACATTTAGATTTACAACACTGAGATTATTTTTTGAAGCTTTATTGAAGTATAAATAATTTACAGTGTTGTAATAATATCTGCTGCACAATAAAGTGAAGTTTAAGTAACATATATACACATATCCATTATTTTTCAGAGCGTCACTCATTTAGATTATTACAGAATATTGGGTAGAGTTCCCTGTGCTGTATAGCAGGTCTCTGTTGGGTAACCATTCCATTTACTGCAGTGTGCATGTACCAAACCCAAACCCACAATCTGCCCCCGTACCCACCCCCTTCAGTAACCATAACTTTTTTTAAGGTGTCTAGAACCCTAGGTTGTCCTTTTTTTTTTATTTAAGACTTTATTTTCTATTCTAGCTGACTTACAATGTTCTGTCAATTTCAGCAAAGTGACACTAATATTCACACAAACATATGCACATATATATATGTACATTGTTTTTCTTACATCCTCTTTCATGTTCCATCACAAAAGACTAGATATATTTCCCTGTGCTATATGGCAGGATCTCATTTCTTTTCCACTCCAAATGCAATAGTTTGCATCTAATAACCCCAAACTCCCAGTCCACTTCACTCCCTCTCCCTCCCCCTTGGCAAGTACAAGTCTTTTCTCAAAGTCCATGACTTTGTTTCTTTCCAAAAGATAGTTTCGTTTGTGCCATATATTAGAATCCATATAAGGGATATCATATGGTGTTTGTCTTCCTCTTTCAGACTTACTTCACTTGGTATGAGAGTCTCTAGTTCCATCCATGTTGCTGCAAATGGCATTATTTTTTTTTTTTATGGCTGAGTAGTATTCTGCTGTGTATACATACCACATCTTCTTAATACACTCATCTGTCAATGGACATTTAGGTTGTGAATAGCGCTGCAATGAACATAGAAGGTTACGTGTATCTTTTTAAATGAGAGTTTTGTTTGGATATATGCCCAGGAGCGGGATTGCTGGCTCATATGTTGGTTCTATGTTTAGTTTTCTGAGGTACCTTCATACTGTTTTCCATAGTGGTTGTACCAATTTACTTTCCCACCAACAGTGTAGGAGGGAACCCTTTTCTCCACACCCTCTCCAGCATTTGTTATTTGTTGATTGTTAATGATGGCTGCTCTAAATGCTGTGAGGTGCTCCAAATGCTTATTATAGTTTTGATTCGCATTTCTCTAATAATTAGTGATGTCGAGAATACTTTCACATGTCTGTTGGCCACCTGTATATCTTCTTTGGAGAAACGACTGTTCAGGTCTTTACCCATTTTTCAATTGGGTTGTTGGGGTTTTGGGGTTTTTTTTGGTGTTGAATTGCATAAGTTGTTTGTACATTTTAGAGATTAAGCCCTCATCATTTGCATCATTTGAAATTATTTTCTCCAATTCCACAGGTTGTCTTTTTGATTTGTTTTTTCTTTTTGGTTTCCTTTGCTGTGCTAAAACTTGTAAGTTTGATTATGTCCTATTGGCTTATTTTTGTCTTTATTTCAATTGCCTTGGGAAATTGACCTAAGAAAATATTTGAGCAGTTGATCTCAGATAAAGTTTTGCCTATGTTCTCTTCTAAGAGTTTTATGGTGTCTTAAGTTTAAGTCTTTAAGCCATTTTGAGTTTGTTTTGTGCATGGAATGAAGGTATGTTCTAGTTTTATTGATTTACATGCAACTATCCAGTTTCCCAGCACCACTTGTTGAAGAGACTATCTTTTTCCTATTTTATGTTCTTGCCTCCTTGTCAAAGATTAATTGATCATCATT
Source organism: Catagonus wagneri (assembly GCA_004024745.2). Classification (NCBI taxonomy): domain Eukaryota; kingdom Metazoa; phylum Chordata; class Mammalia; order Artiodactyla; family Tayassuidae; genus Catagonus; species Catagonus wagneri. The sequence continues at coordinate 2,495,582 of PVHT020000286.1, read as the reverse complement.
TTCTGGGTTTATTTCTGCATTCTCTGTTCTGTTCTATTGGTTTCTATGCCTGTTTTGGTACCAGTACCACACTTTCTTGTTTCTGCAGCTTTGTAGTATTGTCAGAAGTGTGGGAGAGTTATGCCGTGTTTTCAAAATCTGTGAGTCTGTTTCTGTTCTGCAAATAAGTTTATCTGTATCATTTTCTTTGAGATAGCACATATAAGTGATGTCATATGATGTTCGTCTTTCTCTGTCAGATTTACTTAATATGATAATCTCTAAGTCCATTGTTGCTACAAATGACATTATTTCATTCTTTTTGATGGCTGAGTAATATTCCATTGTGTATAAGTACCCCTTCTTCTTTGTCTGTTCCTGTCAATGGACATTTATGATGCTTCCATATCTTGGCAATTCCAAACAGTGCTGCAAAAAACATTGGAATGGGTGTATATTTTTGAATTATGCTTTGGTCTGGCAAGATGGCCAGGAGTATGAAGCTAGATCATATGGTAGTTCTATTTTTAGTTTCTTGAGGAATCTCCATGGATTTTGCATAGAGGTTGAACCAGTCTACAGTCCCACCAGCAGTGTAAAAGGGTTCCCTCTTCTCCACACCCTCTCTAGCATTGTTTGTAGATTTTGAGATTGGCCATTCTCATCAGTGTAAGGTGATACTTCGTTGTAGTTTTGATTTGCATTTCTCTAAAAATTAGAGATGTTGAGCATCTTTTCATATTCTTTTTTTGGCCATCTCTATGTCTTCTTTGGAGAAATATCTATTTAGATCTCAGGCTCATTTTTTGATTGAGTTGTTTGTTTTTTTGGTATTGAGCTGCACGTGGTGTCTGTATATTTTTAGAGATTAATCCCTTGTCAGTCATTTCATTTTGCAAATATTTTCTGCCATTCTGCAGTTTTGTGGTTTTTCTTTTCACTTTTCTTGTGCTTTCTTCACTGTGCAAAAACTTTTAAGTTTAATTAGGTCCCATTTGTTTATTTTTGTTATTATTTTTATTACTCTAGGAGGTGAATCCCAAAAGACATTGCTGCGATTTATGTCAAAGTGCATACTAGATATGTTTTCCTCCAAGAATTTTGTAGTAAATATTTCCCAAAATGACTGTACCGTTTTGCATTCCTACCAGCCATGAATGACTGTTCCCATTGACCCACACCTTTGCTAGCACTGAGTGTTGTCAGTGTATTAAATTTTAGCCATTCTAATAGTTATGTAGTGGTATCTCATTTTAATTTGCAATTTCCTAAAGTCATACCATGTGGAATATCTTTTTATGTGCTTATTTGCCATCTTCTTTGATGAAGTATCAGTTCAGGTATTTTGCCTGTTGTTTAATCAGGTAATTCATGTTCTAATTGTTGAGTTTTAAGAGATTTTTATTTGTTTTAGATAATAGTCCTTTATCAGATACATTCTTTACATATATTTTCTTCTAGTCTGTGGCTTGTCTTCTTACTCTCTTGATGGTGTCTTTCACAGAGCAGAGTATTATAATTTTAATGATGTTCAGTTTACCATTCTTTCTTTCATGAATCATGCCTTAGTGTATCTAAAGTCATAACAACATCCAAGGGTATTCCAGGTTTTCTCTTATGTTCTAGGAGTTTTATAATTTTTCACTTTACTTTTATGTTTATAATCTGTTTTAAGTTAATTTTTGTGAAAGATGTAATATATGTTTCTGTGTGTATAACCTCATTATTTTGTATATGGATATTCAGTTGTTTCAGCATCAGTTGTTGAAAAAACTGTCTTTGCTCCCTTGTATTGCCTTTGCTTCTTTATCAATAATCTGTTTGCTATGTTTATGAGGGTCTATTTCTGGGCTCTCTATTCTGTTCCATTGATCTATTTCTCTGCTCTTTTACCAGTACCACACTGTCTCGATTACTGTAGCTGTATAAGTCTTCAAGTTTAGTAATGTCAGTCTACCAAATTTGTTCTTCAATTCAATATTGTTTTGGCTACTCTGAATCTTCTGCCTGTCCATGTAAACTCTAGAATCACTTTGTCAAGATCCACAGTATACCTCAATGGGGTTTTTGTTTAAATTGCACTGAGTCTACAGACTAATTTGATAACAACTGACATCTTGACAATACTGAGTCTTCTTATCCACAAACATGAAATATCTCTCCATTTATTTCATCCTTCTTTTCTTTCTTTCATCAGAGTTTTATAGATTTCCTCCAGTAGATCTTGTAAATATTTTGTAAGATTTAATCATTTAAATGGAAGGGCACAAATGGTATTGTTGTAGCTTTCATTGAAGTATATTTGATTTATAATATCTATATTACATTCAATGTAAAACATGGTGATTCAATATTTTTATAGATTATATTCTATTTAAAATTATTATAAAATATTGAATATATACTTTGTGCTGTATAGTTCTTGTATCTTATTTATCTTATACCTAGTAGTTTGTATTTCTTAACATCTTTCCTCACCAGACACCCCAGTGATAATCATTTGTTTGTTTTCTACATCTGTAAGTTTCTGCTTTGTTATAGTTACTAATTTAATATCTAGATGTCACATATAAGTGAAAATATACAGTATTTTTCTTTCTTTCTCTGATATATTTGACTTAGCATAATGTCCTCCATGTCTGTCCAAGTCATTTCAAATAGAAAGATTTCCTTTGTATTCTATGGCTGAGTAATAGTCCATTTTTTATTTATAGCACATTTTCTTTATCCACTCATCTGTTAATAAGACACTTAGTTTGCTTCCATATATTGGCTATTGGAAATAATGTTCCTATAAACACTGGAGCACACATATTTTTTTCAAATTAATGTTCTTGTTTTCTTGGGATATATACCCAGCAGTGGAATTTAAGAGGCATACAGTAGTTCTATTAAATTTTGAGCAACTTCCACACTGTTTTCCACAGTGACTGCACCAATTTACATCCCCACCAACAGTTTACTAAGCTTTCTATTTCTCACACCCTCACCAACACATACTATTGTCATTTTGACAACAGCCATTCTGATAGATATGAAGTGATACCGCATTATGGTTCTGATTTACAGTTCACTGATGACTAGTGATATTGAACATATTTTCATGTGTGTTTGGCCCATGTACATGTCCTCTTTGGAAAAATGTCTATTCAGTTCCTCTTCCCATTTTTTAATTAGTCTGCTTTGGTGACATTGAATGATATGACTGCTTCATATATTCTGTATATTAACCCCTTATCAAACATGTCATTTGCAAATATCTTCTCCCATTCAGTGTGATGCATTTTTGTTTTGTTGATAGTTTTCTTCCCTGTGCAAAAGCTTTTTACATTTGATTAGATTCCATTTATTTTTGCCTTTGTTTCCTTTGCCTAAGTAGACAGATCCAAAAACACATATATTTCTAAGATTTATGGTAAAATATACTTCTTCTAGGAGTTTTTTTGTTTCTTTCTGTCTTACATTTAGTCTTTCATCCATTTTGAATTTATTTTTGTATAGTTGTAAGAAAATGTTCTAATTTCCTTGATGCTTTCTCCAGTAATTTTGTAGATATCTTTTACCATATTAATAATATTTCTTCCGAGTTTGGTAATTGTTTTTATTTTATTTGAATGATTGCTATTTTTTTTTCAAATATCTTTTTTGCACCTATGGAGGAGGATCATGTGTTTCCCCCCCCTTTAATCTATGAAGGTGCAAATACATTGATTGATTTTTCTTATATTAAACAAATTTTGAGTTCCTAAAATTAAACACACCTTGTTTGTAATGTATTTTTGTATACATAATTAGATTTTATTTCTAATGTTTTATTTAAGATTTTAAAATCTACTTATATGAAGAGATTGTTCTTTTAATTTTCTTTTGGTAGTACACTTGCAGCTTGTCTCCATCTATTTTTTTTAAAAAGAGAGATTTTTCATATTTTATTTTATCTGAAACATTTTAAGTAACTTTGATGTTATTCATTTTATATTTATTTGGAGTATTAATTGATTATTTCTTTTTGAATGAATTTTCTTTAAAATTTGAGTCTGTTTTGGTTATAGTTTTCCTCTTGTGTAATATTTGCTCTTTTGCTTCCCCCACCCCAGGGTGATTTTGTTTCAACTAAAGTTTCACATTTATTGACAAAAAGTTTATTATATTTTCCTATATAATTTTATAACATTTAGATTCAGAGTTCCCACTGTGGAGCAGTTGAAATGAATCTAAATAGTACCCATGAAGAAGCGGGTTCAATCCCTGGCCTCACTCAGTGGGTTAAGGATATGGTTTTGCTGTGAGCTGTGGTTCAGGTTACAGACGTGGCTTGGTTCCTGAATTGTGGCTGTGGTGTAGGCTGGCAGCTGCAGCTCCAATTTGGCCCCTAGCCTGGGAACTTCCATATGCTGCAGGTGCAGCCCTACAAAACAAATAAATAAATAAATAAATAAATAATAAATAAATAAATAAATAATGTAGATTCTGTATCAGTGTTACCATTTCCATTAATATTATTTGTGTTTCTATCTTTTTTATTATTAGTCTTCCTAGAAATTCAATTTAGCCTTTTATCAAAACTGATTTTTGAATTTCTTAATTCTTTCCAGTGCATATTCTATATTAATTTATCAATTTTTATAATTTTTCTTTTATTTAGCTTTAACTAGTCTTCATGTTAATGTGTAGCTCAGCGATTTTCTTCCATTTTTCTTTCCTTTTATATGCATTCCAAGTTATAAATTTCCCTTTAGTCATGACTTCAGTGGCAATCTGTAAGATCTGATATGTCATATTTGTCATTTATTTTTAAAAGTATTTTCCTGATTTCATCATGATTGTTACTTAATATGTAGGTTATTTAAAAGTCTATTTCTTGGCCTCCAGTTGTTGAGTGTTTTATAGGTATAGTTTTGTGTTGTTCACCTCTAGCTTAAATTCACTGTCATCAAAGAATACATTCCTTGTGATTTTTAACCTACTGGTATTTGAAGAGATTTACTTTCTGACCAATATATATAACCATGTTTTTAAATACATTCTGAAATTTTTTTTAAGATTTTTGTTTTTTCCATTATGGTTGATTTACAGTTTTCTGTCAACTTATACTGTATATCAAAGTGAACCAGTCATAAATATATATAGGCAAGTACAGCATTCTGAATATTTTGAACAGACTAGAGGGTGATTTTACTGGAGTAAGCAAGTTGGAACTAGAATTTTCCTGAGTTTTTGTAAAAAAATGTAAAACCAGGAATAAGAGGAAAAGCCTGCAGCCCAAGGAACTTTAAATCATAGATCTCTGCATAAAACTAGAACTCTTGAACGATAACATATTTATGTGTGAATTAGAAAAACAAATTGCTTGACCACAAAGAAAACCTGCCTCTCTCAGTTTTTCTTTTATTTGGAATAGGAAAAAAGAAAAGTAGGAAAACATTTCTCTCACTTAAGTTTAGGAATGAATTTCACAATCATAATTCAGTAAATATACAAACAACCATTCCATTATGCATGTGGGTCAGCAGGAGTAAGAACATATTAATAGATAGGCAGGGACTACAAATATTAAAATTATCATAACAGTATAAAGTATGTTTAAAAGTTAAAGAAATTAAAGGGTATCAGTTTTCTGGAATGAATCAGAGATTTTTAAATCGACAAGATATACTGGCAAAGGACCTCTTTTAGTTCACTAATTCTCTCATCATCTGGGACTAATCTGCTGTTTTAACTTTCCATTGAATTTTAGATTTTGTAGAATTTAGAAATGTGAATTGAAATCTAAAATTCAATGGAAAGTTAAAACAGCAGATTAGTCACAGATGATGAGAGAATTAGTGAACTAAAAGAGGTCTGAAGAAACTGCTCAGTGGAAAGCAAAATACAAAATAGAGAGATAGAATGGAATGAAGAAGTCCAACCTTCATCCAAATTTATTTCCATATAAGAGAGTAATGGAGAGCTAATATTTGGATACTTATTACCTGAGAATTTTCCATAACTATTTAAAGGTACTTAATACTATCAGATTCAGAAAACATAGTGAATTCTTGCTAAAATCAATGCAAATCAATTTATGTCCTAGCAAAATTGCAGAGTATCAAATTTACTATAACATTATAATAATTAAAATACTATGATATTATCACATGGATAGAAAAAGGACCAGTAAAATAGAATAAACAGCTCAGAAATACATCTGAACTTCATAAGTTCAGAAATACTATAAAGCTATAAGAAAAAAAATAAGCAAACAGTCTAGTAGAAAAACAGGCAAAGGTGAAGCTGTATAAATAATTTGCAGAAGAAAAATTAATAACTAATAAATGTAAGAAATTCAACCTTAGTAATTATCAAAGAAATACCCATTTAAACATTCTTGGTAAAATAGGAGAGCAAGAGAAATCTTAGAGCTGATAGTTTAAATTGGTACAACTTGGGAAAGAGTTTGGTATTATCCACCTAATTTGAACATACTCATATACTACGATGTGGCTAGCCCTACAGATTTGTGTGTTCGGTTTATGCCTATTTTTTTAGAATAACCAGTAGTACCACACTAGTCCAATATCACCCAAAAATATATTCAATTTAAAAGTTTAATTTTTGATGTTTAATCATTCAGAAAACTGCCAATTTTGTTTCCATAAGTAATCCTATTACTTGGAACTGAATGGAAACCTAAATTATATCTTCATCTATTGGACACAAGGACAATTGTTTGCTGGCTTGGAATAGCCTTTTGCATTAGCCAGGGAAACGCCCCTTCTTAGAGACAGTAAATTAAATCCTGGGGAGGGGTATGTGATTTCCTCCATACCTTCCAGAGAGTAAACCACCCAGATGACAATGCGTGCAAGACCCCTTGAGTCCAAGTGAAGCCAGTGAATCATTCACATAAAGGGCTTACAAAAAGTTTGCTCATGCACTTGCTCAAGATAAAAAAATATATATTATGTAACTTTAAACTGCCCGATAAAATAACCCTATGTGTGATACTCTTGAGATGTGGATGAATGGGTGGTAAATCACAGTTGGCAAACAGCGGAGCCAGACATAACTGATAGTTATGCATCGATGATAAACAATGTTGGATAAAAGTATTAAGAATAAACTTACTTTTACCCAACTGAATCCAACAAAATATCAAAAATATCATACATCACGTCCAGGTGGGATTCGTCCCAATTGCACAAGGATGGTTCAACATACGCAAATCACTCAACGTCATACACCACATTAACAAAAGAAAAGTCAAAAACCACATGCTTATATCAATAGATGCAGAAAAAGCATTTGAGAAAGTCCAACATCCATTCTTGATCAAAACTCTTACCAAAGTGGGAATACAGGGAACATTCGTTAACATAATAAAGGCCCTTTATGATAAACCCACAGCAAATATAATAGTCAATGGAGAAAAGCTGAAAGCATTCCCACTAAAATCCGGAACAAGACAGGGATGCCCACTCTCACCACTATTATTCAACATAGTATTGGAAGTCCTAGCTACAGCAATCAGACAAACAAAAGAAATAAAAGATATCCAAATAGGAAGAGAAGAGGCAAAATTGTCACTGTATGCAGATGAGATGATACTTTGTATAGAAAACCCCAAGGACTCAATCCCAAAATTACTTGAACTCATAGACAAATTCAGCAAAGTGGCAGAATGTAAGATTAACCCTCAGAAATCAAAAGCATTTCTGTATACTAACAATGAAATATTAGAAAAAGAGTACCAAAATACTTTACCTTTTAAAATAGCACCCCAAAAAAATCAAATACCTGGGAATAAACTTGACCAAGGAGGTGAAGATTTATATGCAGAAAACTACAAAGCATTAACCAAGGAGATCGAAGAAGATACAAAGAAATGGAAAGATATTCCATGGTCATGGGCCGGAAAAATAAATATTGTAAAAATGCCTATACTACCCAAAGCAATCTACAGATTCAATGCAATCCCTATGAAATTACCCAAGACATTCTTCACAGAACTAGAACAAACAATCCAAAATTTTATGTGGAACCACAAAAGACCCAGAATCACCAAAGCAATTCTAAAGAACAAAAACCAAAACCAAGCAGGAGGCATAACTCTCCCAGACTTCAGCCAATATCACAGGGCCACAGTAATCAAGACAGTGTGGTACAGACATGCAGACAAATGGAACAGAATAGAGAACCCAGAAATAAACACAGATGCCTACAGTCAACTGATTTTTGACAAAGGAAGCAAGAACATAAAATTGGAAAAAAGTCTGTTCAGTGAGCATTGCTGGGAAACCTGGACAGCTGCATGCAAATCAGTGAAACTAGAACACACTCTCACACCATGCACAAAAAGAAACTCTAAATGGCTAAAAGACTTAAATATAAGACAAGATACCATGAAACTCCTGGAAGAAAACATTGGTAAAGCATTCTCTGACTTCAACCTTACAAATGTTTTCTAGGTCAGTCTCCCAGAGCAACAGAAATAAAAGCAAAGATTAACCAATGGGACCTAATCAAGCTGACAAACTTTTGCACAGCAAAGGAAACCAAAAAGAAAACAGAAAGACAACTTACAGAATGGGAGAAAATAGTGTCAAATGATGCAACCGACAAGGGCTTAATCTCTAAAATATACAAACAACTTATGTAGATCAACAGCAAAAAAAACAACAGCCCCATTGAAAATGGGCAAAGGACCTAAAGACAGTTCTCCAAAGAAGAGATGAAGATGGACAACAAGCACATGAAAAAATGCTCAACATCACTGATGATTAGAGAAATGAAAATCAAAACTACTATGAAATACCACCTCACACCAGTCAGAATGGCCATCATTAACAAGTCCACAAACAAAAATTACTGGAGGGGGTGTGGAGAAAAGGGATCCCTCCTGCACTGTTGGTGGGAATGTAAGCTGGTACAACCACTATGGAAAACAGTATGGAGGTACCTTAGAAAACTATACATAGAACTACCATATGACCCAGCAATCCCACTCTTGAACATATACCCAGACAAAACTTTCCTTGAAAAACACACCTGAACACGCATGTTCATTGCAGCACTATTCACAATAGCCAAGACATGGAAACAACCCAAATGTCCATCGACAGATGATTGGATTAGGAAGATGTGGTATATACACACAATGGAATACTACTCAGCCATAAAAAAGAATAAAATAATGTCATTTGCAGCAACATGGATGGAATTAGAGACCCTCATGCTGAGTGAAGTAAGTCAGAAGCAGAAAGACAGATACCATATGATATCACTAATAACTGGAATCTAATATACTGCACAATGAAACTTTATGCAGAAAAGAAAATGAAGGACTTGGAGAACAGACCCTCGGTTGCCAAAATGGTGGGGGAGGGAATGTGATGGTAGGGGGGTCTGGGGTTAATAGTTGTAGACTGTTGCCTCTGGGCTGGAAAAGCAAGGAGATCCTACTCTATTGCACTGGGAACTATGCCTAACCACTTTTGATGAATCCATATATATATGTGTAAGCCTGTCACCACGCTGTACAGCTGGGTATAATGTAAAAATTAAAAATAAATAAATAAATAAAACAATAAACTTACTGCTGAATGTTGAAACTTCACCGAGAGGAAAATAGCAAGAACTAATGTATTGTAATGAAACCTCATGGCCCTGCCACACACGTGCTGCACTATGCTCCATTTATTGTTCCTGTAGATTTTATTTTGAATGGCTACCTTGGCCATCGATGTAATGTCTAGTGGAAGAAATTACATATTGCATTTAATTGTCACATTGAGCAGCACGGTGATGAAGGCTTTCTTGGAATTTTAATAGAGTAACCTGGGCTGGCTTGCCAGTCTCCAAACTACTTTCTTACTACCATCTTGATGACCTCAGCTGATAAACTCTTATGACCTTTCTCAATTTAATTCAATTTGTTAGACATTTCAAGTTGAATTTTTGTACAAATTAACAGTGAATGAAGGATTTTCCTCCACCAACCCCCCCCACCTCTTTCCTCCAGGGAAGATTACAATAGATGTATTGGAATACAGCTGGCTAAAATTGCATGAATGTTCAGATTTAACTCATGAAGGCAGCGTGCAATTTCATAGTGCAAATATTTCCCAAGTTGTTGATCTGAGGTAAATAACATACTTTAAAGGTTATTCTTTTGTTTGATGAAAAACTCAACTTTATGGTTAATAAATATGACCTTTCAGGTCAGACAGGCACGGGTTGAGTCCTGGTAGGACTACTTAACAATTCTGTTCTAAGTAGACAAGTTGTTCAACATCTCTGAGTTCCAGTTTCTTTAACTTGAAAAAGGGAATCATAATTACTATATCATTTAAAGATCACAATAATTAAATGAGAAAATTTTCATAAGGAGTCTAGTATGGTGTCTGACATATGAAAGTGTTTGATAAACTGGCTAACACTTCTGCTTTTTTACCGATCGGTACCATCAGAATCTGAGTCCCGAAATCTATACCTCCCGCTCTCCAAGATTCTCTATTTGGGCTAGAGGTTCTCAGGTAATGTTGAGTTTAATTACTCAGGCTGCATAGGTTTCTGTGCAAATAAATCCTGTAGTAGTCCTCAGTCTCACAGAGGTAAGGGTTATTAATGTTTTGACTGTGGATCCTGTGGGTACCTGGAAGCAAAATTACAGCAAAACTACCCAATCCCAGGGCCTCCAAAATATTTTTTCCTTTTCCAACGATAAATTGGCAGATTGGACCTATCTTTAGTTGAGGCTACCAGAGTGGCCATGGGCTTCTTTTAAAATAACTCTAAATATTTAGGGGATACCTTCCAATTGTCCTTAGCCTGGAGGTAATGGATGGGCTTACCCAGTTCTACATTTGGAATCATTCTAAATTTAAAATCACTACTTGCTACAGTTAGTCAAGCTCTCACCCATCCTGTGCCAGGCTAGAAAAACCTAGTCACACTCTGCAGTTGTGGAAGAACGATTCATATAGTCACCATACTTATACATAGTCTCTTCTTGCTACCCTTAATTATGTTACCCTGGTCAGAAATTTGAATTAGGGGCCCTCCTCCCTGATCTGAAATACATGGCTCATAAACTCCAAAACTGTTTATTAGTCCTGATCATTAAAACAAAGTTTTGAGGAAGAAGGCTGAATAGATATGTGATTCTTAAATTGATTAAGACCTCCTTTCATTCTCTCTATTCACTCATTTTTCTTTAACCATAGTCAAATGGGGAAATGTATAAGATGTGAAGTTTTAGCACCATTATCATCCTTATAAATGCCCTCAGCATCACTTTTCTCCACTGAGCCCAAACACCGCCATGGTACATACCACAAGCTTTGCCCTCTCTTTCCAGTAACATTCTTTACTTAAACATTTCTCCCTGCTAAGCCCAATGAATGCCTCAAAAATATACAAGCCAGTGCTATTACCACTCCTTTTTTTTTTTCCTCCACTAAAAATAGCAGAGACATAAACCCTCTAATTCCCCATTGCCACTAATGGAATTCCAGCTTCTAAGATTGTAACAATTATCTCCTCTGTAATCCACATTACTGAAATGGCTCCTGCTCTGCCAGCTCAGGTGTCATTATTTGGGAAATATTACCTCTCAACATTTTTTTCCTAGTTGTTTTTTTTTTTTTTATCTTTTGCAGTTTAGCACCTATTCAGATCCAGTGCTGCGGAAAACAACAACAAAGAACCGCTTAATAACTAAACTTAAAAACCAAACTAGTCCGCAGGGAACAATGCCTTGTCAACATTTCTAAATGGAGCAGAAAGAAGGTGAACAAAAGGACAGAAAGAGGGCAAAAGAGAGAAAGGGATGCTTCCTGATGTATGAATTTGTGTAAGTGTTTCAGATAAACACTTAAAGCTATAGCCTGAAGCACAATAAAGAGGGGTGGGAGCAAAAGACCTCAGAAGGAGAACCCAGTGCAGTGCTATAGGCTGATTCAAACCTTGGTGAAATGCTGAGCTCAATATTATCTCTCTGGGTGCCCCTTTATAAGAGCTCCTCCAGTTCAAGATTCTCTCCCCTTCTTAGCATCACCGCTTACCTTCTGTGCCCTGTTCCCACTGGGCTTTCCCATCAGGTAAATGGAAAACAACAACAACAAACAACAACAACAACAACAATCAAAAAAAACAGCTGATAAGAGTTTAATAATTCACTCTCGCAAAGGTATTTATAGAGGCAGCGGAGATTTTCAGAATCCCCAAAGTCTTCACACTGCGGTATAAAGCACAACAGATTTCAAAGAGGAGCTATGTCAGGCCTGAAGAGTTTTCCAGTCTCCATCAAATCACTCCCTTATAGGCACCTATCTAGTTAGTTGTATTTTTTTTTTTGTCTTTTTGCCTTATCTAGGGCCGCACCCGTGGCATGTGGAGGTTCTCAGGCTAGGAGTCTAACAGGAGCTGTAACTAATGGCCTACACCACAGCCACAGCAATGCGGGATCCAAGCCACGTCTGCAACCTAGGCCACAGCTAATAGCAACGCTGGATCCTTAACCCACTGAGCAAGGCCAGGGATCGAACCCGCAACCTCATGGTTCTTAGTCTGATTCATTAACCACTGAGCCACAACAGGAACTCCCTTAGTTGTAATGTTTTAAGTGGACTTTTTTTAGTATTTTATATTTTAAGAGCAAAGAGCAAAGTGGTATCCTGCTGTGACGTTAGGACCCACTCTCCAATTCCCTCTGAAAAGGGGTAATAAAAACTTCCTCCCACTTCCTTTCAAAGCTCCAGTCAGTTTGGTGTGCCAAGCAGACAGACCACCCATAAACTGCAACAAATAATAGTTGTCTCTTCTTCTGAGTCTGCTATTCATGGTTTGAGCCAAGGCAAGTGATTTAAAATTGCAAATCCTTTTCTACTACAAGGCACTAACTTCAGCCTCTCACCATGATTTTACAAGGTCTTAATGAAAGGACAAAGTGTCATCTATTGAGTTTGGTTCTCTGCCACCAGCCTGAAATTATCAAATCGATGCTAGAATAGAAGCTTGCAAGAATGAGTTTCCCTAACTGTATTTTGTAAATCTATTGACATTGTCTAGGAGATTTAATTCCATCTCCTCAAACTTTTTTTCTTTTTAATAAGAACTGTCACTGAAAGGCTTATCCAATTTTTGGCTCTCTCAGAAATAGATTCCTGATGAATTAAACAGCCACCACCCTAGTTTCATTTCCAAAATAATCTACGAAAAAAAAAAAAAAACAGCTCTTGAAAAATTATGCTCAAATCTCACCTTCAGCAGGACCTCTCATCTACAGTCTCACTTATATAGTCCCTGGTACCTTTATCATTAAGGTGCATTACTGGCCATTTCTAGTTGATCCTGCCTGTGTAATAACTTCACCTAGATAGTTCATAAAAACATTTAACATATTTCAAAACCACTCTTTTTTTCCTAAGTTAGTAGATTCACACTGCTTCACTAATATGGAAATTCAGTACAGGAAACTATGGTGGGAATCATTTCTTAAGCATTTGTTTCTAGAGGTGGGATGTGTTGAATAGAAGGATGAGGAAACTTTATTGGGAAATGGTTGTGATCAATGGTTTGATAGGAGTTTGCATCACACAAATGTATGCAATTGTCAAAACTCAGTAAATGTACACCAGATTTCAGAATTTAATTATATATAAAGTAAAAAAGAAAAGAAGTCATAAATTGATTTCTATCACTCCATATATGTTTTTTTCTTAGTAACCCTCAGTCTCAGAAAAATTTATGCTTTCATTCAGGTCTAAAACCTTAGAATCATCTTTGACTTGTCTCCTAAAACCAATCTATCAATAAATCCTGTCGGCTTTAACTTCAAAATTTAATTAAGCTTATATTGTTTTTTTAATTACTGATATTCTAGGCCAAGGCATCTATTCTTCCCTGGACCATTACAGACCTCCTAACTAGGCTATTTGCTGCCACTCTGGTCCCTGATTTCCCTTCAACCCATTCTAGCAGCATCGTCTCTACAAACACTCTATTGAATCATGTAAAGAATAAATCAGATCATGCTTCTTCCTTGTTTTACAATGGCTTTTTATTACATGATGAATAAAATAAAAGTTAGAATATATTTTCCCCCATGAATCACAAGGCACCAAATTATCTAGCTTTTGCCAAACTCTTCAAACTCATTTCCAACTTCTTTCTCCCTCTCTCATTCCACCCAGCTATGCTGGTTTCCCTCATGTTCTGCCAAACATATCCTCACCTCTCTGCCTAGAGCACGCTCCCCCAGATAATAGTATATCACACTGTCACTTCAGACGACTCCATTATAGTTTTACCTCCCAAGAGAGTTATTCTTGGTAATTCCCTCTGACCTAATACGTCCATTACTCTAAACTATTGTTCATAGTACTCATCATTCCTTCACACAAATATATAAATGTATATTGTGTATTATATACTATATATGTTATATCATATATATAATTAGGATTCTTTTGATAGCAGAAGAAACTATATGTACATAAATGTGATTTATTTATTTATTTTAATTAACAATATTTATTTTTTCCATTATAGCTGGTTTACAGTGTTTTGTCAATTCGCTACTATACAGAAAATTGACCCAGTCACATATACATATATAAACATTCTTTTTCTCACATTATTCTCCTTCACTTTCTACGACAAGTGACTAGATATAGTTCCCTGTGCTATACAGCAAGATCTCATTGCTTATTCACTCCAAATGCAATAGTTTGCATCTATTAACCCTAGGATCCCAGGATATCCCAATCCCTCTCCCTCCACCTTGGCAACCACAAATCTGTTCTCCAAGTCCATGAATTTCTCTTCTGTGGAAAGATTCATTTGTGCTGTATATTAGATTCCAGATATAAGTGATATCATATGTTATTTGTCTTTCTCTTTCTGACTTCCGTTAGTATGAAAGTCTCTAGTTCCATCTATGTTGCTACAAAGGCATTATTTTGCTATTCTTAATGGCTGAGCAGTATTCTATTGTGTATCTATATACAATTCTTCTTAAATCATTCCTCTGTTGATGGACATTTAGGTTATTTCCATGTCTTGGCTATTGTAAATAATGCTGCAACTAACCTACAGGTGAATGTATCTTTTACAAGGAAATTTTTAGACATATGCCCAAGAGTGTGATTGTTGGGTCATATGGTAGTTCCATATTTAATTTTCTAAGGTAACTCCATACTATTTTCCACAGTGGTTGTACCAATTTACATTCCCACCAACAGTGTAGTAAGTAGGGTACCTTTTTCTCCACACCCTCTCCAGCATTTGTTATTTGTTGACTTGTTAGTGATGCCCATTTTGACTGGTGTGAGGTGGTACCTCATAGTAATTTTGATTTCCATTCCTCTAATAATTAAACATGTTGAGCATTTTTTTAATGTGCGTGTTGGCCATTTGTATATCTTCTTTGGAGAAATGTCTATTCAGGTCTTCTGCGCATTTTTCAATTGAATCTTTTTTTTTTTTTTTTTTGCTGTTGAGTTGTATAAGTTGTCTGTGTACTTTAGAGATTAAGCACTTGTCAGTTTCATTGTTTGAAATTTTTTCTCCCATTTGATAGGTTGTCTTTTTTTTCACGGTTTCTTTTGTTGTGTAAAATATTGTCCGCTTGATTAGTTCCCTTTGGTATATTTTTGCTTTGATTTCTATTTCCTTGGGAGACTGACCTAAGAAAAATTTTGTATCTTCGAATATTTTGCCTATGTTCTCTTCCAGGAGTTTGATGGTGTCTTGTCTTACGTTTAAGACTTTAAGCCATTTTGAGTTTATTTTTGTGCATTGTGTGAGGGTGTGTTCCAGTTTCATTGATTTACATGCAGCGGTCCAGTTTTCCCAGAACCACTTGCTGAAAATGCTTTTTCCCATTGTATATTCTTGCCTCCTTTGTTGAAGATTAATTGACCATAGGTATCTGAGTTTATTTCTGTGTTCTCTATTCTGTTCTATTGGTCTGTGTGTCTGTTTTGGTACCAGTACCATACTGTCTTGATTACTGTAGCTCTGTAATACTGCCCGAATTCTGGGAGAGTTATGTCTCCTGCTCGGTTTTTGTTCCTCAGGATTGCTTTAGCAATTCTGGGTCTTTTATTGTTCCATATAAATGTTTGGAATATTTGTTCTACTTCTGTAAAAAATTTCATGGGTAATTTGATAGGGATTGCATTGAATCTGTAGACTGATTTGGGTAGTTATGGCCATTTTTATGATATTGATTTTTCCAAACCAGTAGCATGGATTATCTTTCCATTTCTTTGAATCCTCTTTAATTTCCTTGATTAAATGATTGGATGTTGGACTTTGTTAAATGCTTTCTTGTGCTCTATACAGATGATCATAAGGGTTTTGACTTTTCTTTTGTTAATGGGGTGTATGACTGATTGATTTGTTAATGTTGAAACATCTTTGTGAAACTTATGAATCCCACTTGGTCATGGTGTATGATCTTTTATGTATGTTGTTGGTTTTGGTTGGCTAAAATTTTGTTGAAAATTTTTGCAACTATATTCATCAAAGATATTGGCCTCTAATTTTCTTTTTTGGTAGTATCTTTGTCTGGTTTTGGTATTAGGGTGATGCTGGCATCATAGAATGTCTTTGGGAGTTTTCCTTCTTCTTCAACCTTTTGGAAAAGTTTAAGGACAATAGGTGTATAAGTTCCTCTTTATATGTTTGGTAGAATTCACCTGTGAAGGTATCTGGTCCCGGACTTTTCTTTCTAGGGAGTGCTTTTTAGTACATATTCAATTTCATTTCTAGTTATTAGTCTGTTCAGTTGATCAGTTTCTTCTTGATTCAGTTTTGGTGGGCTGTAAGTCTCTAGAAAGTTTTCCATTTCTTTTAGGCTTTCAAATGTGTGGGCTTGTAATAGTTCAGAGTAGTCTCTCCCTCTCTCTCTCTTTTTTTTTAATTCCTGCAGTATCCGTTGAGATGTCTCCTCTTTCATTCCTTATTTTGTCTATTTGGGTTTTTTCTCTCCTCTTCTTGGTGAGTCTGGCCAGAGGTTTGTCAATTTTGTTTATCTTTTCTCTTGGCTTTATTTATTTTTTTTCTATTGTTTCTTGAATCTCTATTTGATTGATTTCCTCTCTGATCTTTATGATTTCCTTCCCTCTGTTGACTTTAGGTTTTGTTTGTTCTTGTTCTTCTAATTCACTTAGGTGGTGGATTAAGTTGTCAATTTGAGATTTTTCTAATTTTTTGAGTGAGGCCTATATGGCTATGAATTTCCCTCTAAGCAATCCCATAGATTTTGTGGCATCCCATAGATTTTGAATGGTTGCATCCTCATTAACATTTGTATTGAAGTATTTTTTAATTTCCTATTTGATTTCCTCATTGACCTATTGTTTTTTTAGTAGCATGTTGTTTAGTCTCCCTGTAGACTGTTTTTTCTCCTTTATTTTCCTGTGGTTGATGTCTGACACCACTGTGCCAGAGAAGAGACTTGAAATAATTTCTATAGTCTTATTATTTTTGTAGTTAGTTTTGTGCCCCAGTATGTTGTCAATCCTTGAGAATATTCCATGTACCCTTGAAAACATTGTATATACTGATTATTTTGGATGTAATGTCCTGAAGATGTCAATTAAGTCTAACTTTTTTATTGTGTCATTTAGGATTTCTGTTTCCTTGTTCATTTTCTGTCTAGAGGATCTGTCCATTGATGTAAGTGGGGTGCTAAAGTCTCCTACTATATTATTGTATTGCCATCAATTTCTCCTTTTATATCTGTTAGTATCTGTTGTATATAACTGGGTGCTCCTATATTAGGGGCATATATATTGATGATTGTTATATTCTCTTCTTGAATGGATCCTTTCATCATTAAATTCTGTCCTTCTTTGTCTTTCTTTATGGCATTCATTTTAAAGTCTATTTTGTGTGACATGAGTATTGCAACCCCTACTTTCCTGCCTATTTTATTTTATTTTATTTTATTTTGCCTTATCTAGGGCTGCACCTGCAGCATATGTAGGTTCCCAGGCTAGGGGTCTAACAGGAGCTGTAGCTGCCGGCCTTTGCCACAGCCACAGCAACATGGGATCCGAGCTGCATCTGCAGCCTGCACCACAGATCATGGCAATGCCAGATCCTTAACCCACTGAGCAAGGCCAGGGATCACACCCACAACCTCATGGTTCCTAGTCAGATTCGTTAACCACTTAGCCACGACAGGAACTCCTCCTGTCTTTTCCATTGGCATGAAATATCTTTTCCTATCCCCTCACTTTCAATCCATATATATTCTTTGCCCTAAGGTGAGTCTCAGGTAGAGAGAACATGTAGGCTGTTGCTTCTTATCCAATCTGCCACTCTGTGTCTTTTGATTGAAGCATTATGTCCATTTGCATTTAGGATAGTTATTGATAAATATATAATTATTTTCCTGTTAAACCTTGTTTTCCAGTTGACTCTATGTTTCTCCTTTATTCCTTTTTTTCTGGAAGATTCCCATTTATTTTATGCTTTTGTACTTTTCTTTTTAGTTTTTGTGAATGTAATGTTTGGTTTTGATTTGTGATTGCCCTGGTTTTCAGGTATATTAACCCTTTCCTATATCTGCTTGCTTTAACCTGATAGTTATATAGGCTCAAGCATGTTATTTTGAAAAAGGAGTATATATTCTCTAACTTTCCTTCCCCACATTATTTGATCTTGAACTCTTAACACCCTCATCTTTGTCCTTTTGCCCTTCTTTGTGTTTATCATCATTTTTACAGTAAGATTTATTTCCCTTTTAGATACTGGCTTATTTAAGTTATTGTTTTCCAATTGTGGTTTCCTCCATCCCATTTCTTCATACTTCTTTTTTTGTCTTTTTTTTTTTTGCCTTTTCTAGGGCTGCACTTGTGGCACATGGAGGTTCCCAGGCTAGGGATCTAATCGGACCTGTAGCTGCCGGCCTACGCCACAGCCACAGCAATGCAGGATCCAAGCCATGTCTGCAACCTACACCATAGCTCACGGCAGTGCCATATCTTAACCTGCTGAGCAAGGCCAGAGATAGAACGCACAACCTCATGGTTCCTAGTCAGATTGGTTAACCATTGAGCCATGACAGAAACTCACTCATACTTCTTTTTTACTTAGATAAGCCCTGTCAGTATTTCTTTTAGAATGGACTTAGTATTGCTGTACTTTTCCCTTTTGTTTTCTGGAGAAATTCTTTATTTCTCCTTATATTTTAAATGATATTCTTGCTGGGTAGAGTGTTCTTCTAGGCTGCAAAATTTTTCCCTTTTAGAACTTTGACTACATCTTGCCACTCTCTTCTGTAGTGTTTCTGGAGAGAAATCAGCTGGTAGCCTCATGGAGTTTCACTTTGTGCTTCTCTTGCTACCTTTAGAATCCTCTCTTTAACTTTAGTCATTTTTATTATAATATGTCTTGGTGTGGGCCTGTTTGGGTTCAACGTGTTTGGGGACTTCTGTGCTGCATTATCTTGATATCTGTTTTCTTTAGATTTGCAAAGTTTTCAGGCATAATTTCTTCAAATATATTTTCAATACCCATTTCTTTTTCTTCCCTTTCTGGAATTCCTATTATGCATAAATTGGCCTGCTTTATAGATCTCATTTTTTTTTTCATTTGGTTTTATGTCTTTTATCCTGATTGTGTGATTTCCATTATCCTATCTTCCAAGTCACTATTTCATTCCTCTGAATTATTTATTCTGCTCTTTAGTGCCTTTAGTCAGTTTGCATGTCTGCAAATGAATTTTCTAAGTTTTCTTGGTTCCTCCTTATATTTTCTAGCTCCTTTCTGAAGTAGTCCATATTAATTTTTATATCTGCTCTTAATATTCACCCTTAATTCCTTAAGTATCTTCGCTATCTTCCTTCTGACTGTTTGACTATTACATTGCAGAGATCTCTCATTTTTTACTGCTTCAGGTGAATTCTCCTGTTCTTTTAAATGGGAGTGGTTCCTGAGCTTCTTCGTTTTGCTTAGATTTTTCTTTTTCTGTGAGTTTAGGGAAATCAAACTATAGTCTTGGAGAGCTATTTTTGTGCAAGAGCACCCTTTGTATTTTGTGAGGTGTTACTATTTAATTTTTGGCATGGGAGTTTGGATGTTTGCTGTCTCTTTCTTCAGTGTGAGCTGGCTCTTATCCCCGGGGTGCTGAGTGTGTTTCCAGGGAGAAGGAGGCAATGAGTAGGGCCAGTAATCAGTTCCTGGTTGCTTGGCTCTTGACAGTAGGAAGGACCTACAGGAAGGTGGCACAGACTACTCCTAGCTGTAGGGCCCTGGGAAGTTGTAATGAGCCTCAGGGAAATTTATGTGGTCCCTGGAGCATTTGTCAGCGGCAGTGGCATGGTGTGTGAGTTCCCAGTGGAGTGAGAGCAACAACAGGTTGTGTTTGGTCACATTGCCCTCCTCTGTGGTGCCCTTTGAGGTGATTGGCTCTAGACGTGGTGCCTGTTCACAGACCCCTTGGTGGTAGGCCACACCCACTTCTGGAGTCACAGGTAACTGCAGTGGTTTGCCCCTGCCATGTGTAGACCATTCAAGAAGCACACCATCTTGTTTAACCCATGCAGGAGATGCTGCACAGGCTGCTGCTTGTTTCTGAGTCCTGGGAAGTGACAGGAATTAGGCATGTGTGGGCACTGCCCTGAGATTTTGAGTGGGAACAGCAAGGCAGGTGTGTTCCCAGGGGAGAGGGAGTAACAACAGGTGGTGCTTAGTTGTAGTGCCCTCTTTTTCGCCAACCACTGAGGTGGCTGGGGTTGCAGGTAGTATCTGTTCACAGACCCCTAGTGGTGGCAGGCTGTGCCTCCCCTGGGTTTCTGAGATGACTATTGTGGTTTGTCCCACCACTTGTAGATCACGCAAGAGGCACAGTGTCATGCTTAGCTCCCTGCTGCCCTTAGCCCTCACAAGAGGTGTATGGCAAGCAGTACACTGCACAAGAGGCACCCAGTCTCCCGTAGCCTAAGCAAATGGTCTCTTGCCACCCATAGTCTGTGCCAAATGTGCCCTGCCCTCTGAGATCCCACATATGCACAGGAAAGAGATTCCTATGGTACTCTGACCCCCATTCTCTTGCCCTCCCCCACAATGACACCTTGCTTCTCCTGTAGGCCTAGGCCTCCTCCCTGGTTCCCTTAGCTGTGATGTTCCACTCCCCAGCCCATGATGCACCCCTTCCTAACGCCTCAGGCTGTCTCCACACAGACAAAACTATTCCTCTCCCCAGAATTGACCTCCAGAGCCTGTCTCAGTGCCCAGTCCCTGCCAGAGAATCCCAGGCTGTGGTGTCTGGGGCGTTGGTGCAGATGATATATGTGGCTCTCATTCTGCTTTTCCCTCTTCAGTCCTGCTGCTGTGCAGGTCCCTCTATCTCACCTGGTCTTCCTACCAGTTAGGCGGCTTTCCAGAGTGTGGGTCCCTTTTCTCTTTCACAGCTCCTTCTCAGGAATGCTAGTCCCATCCTAATTCCCTTTCTCTCTCTCTCTTTTCTTTTGTTTTACCCAGTTATGTGGAGGGTTTCTTGATTTTTTTGGAGGTTTAAGTTCTTCTGCCAGCATTCAGTACGTGTTCTGTGTGTATAATTCTGCATGTATATGTGCTTTAATGACGTGTGTGTGGAAGAAGGTGAGTGTGATGTCTTTCTCCTCTGCAATCTTGATGCTTCCCCTCTTTATTATAATAAATTGGCTCATACAATTATGGAGGCTGAGAAGTCCTCAGATCTGCTGTTTGCAAGCTGAGGATTCAGGAAAGCCCATGGTGTAATTCAATTTGCCTGAAGCCTTGTGAACCAGGGTAACTGATGTTGTATATAGATTCAGTCCTGGTCTGAAAGCCTGAGAACCAGCCACTCCAAAGGCAGGAGAAAATTGTTTCCCTAGCTTAAGTAATCAGACAAGAAGAAAAAAGGGGTAAATTCCTTCTTCCTCTGCCTTTTGTTTTCAACAGATTGGATGATGCCCATTCACAATGATATTGTTACCGAGTGCACAGATTCAGATGTAGACACAGCCGGAAATAACAGTTAATCTGGGAACCTGTGGTTAGTCAGGTTGACATAAATTAACCATCACACATATTAAAGTCAAAACCTTTAATGCATTTACATTGCTATTGCAATTCCTGGAACACAACAGGTGATCAAAAATGCTTCTTAAATCAATAAATGACAAATAAATTATTCAACAATGAATCGTTTTTAAAGCACTCCATAATAGATAGTCTAAGATGGTCATCATCAATCCTTCCTTCACCATAAATGCATGTTCTCAAATCAGGACAGTAGAAATGATGTTTTGAGAATTCTAATGCTAGGTCATAAAAAGTCTTGTTGCTTCTATCTGAATATGTTGGTTCTTTCATTTTTTGACTCTTCTCATGTAAACCTAGCCATTATAATGAAAACTACTGGTCTTCCAGCTGACAGCCAGGCTCAACTGATGGTTCCATGAGTGAACTCCCCCGGATGATCAGCTGAGACAAATCTTCAGATAATTCCAGGCTCATCCACCATTTGATGACAACTCTAAGAGCTCTCAAGTAATAGCCTCACAGCTGAGTCCTGTAAATTCAAGCAATCATGAAAACTATGTTGTTTTAAGCTGCTACGTTTGGGGAATACTTTGCTATGCTACAGTAGTAGCAAGAACGTTCTTCAAAACAATATACTCTTGCTTCAACAGTACTTAACCTCACCATGTTTTTCAGCTATTTTACTGTACCTTGATACATAAATATACTCAATAATGATGTCTTCCCTTCTTCAAACGATGCCTGTGAGAGTGAAATACTTAATAGACCACTTCATACTCCATGAACCCTCCACAAATACCAATATCATAATAGGACTTTTTTTTGTCTTTTTGCCTTATCTAGGGTTGCACCCACGGCATATGGAGGTTCCCAGGCTAGGGGTCTAACAGGAGCTGTAGCTGCCGGCCTTTGCCACAGCCACAGCAACATGGGATCCGAGCTGCATCTGCAGTCTGCACCACAGATCATGGCAATGCCAGATCCTTAACCCACTGAGCAAAGCCAGGGATCAAACTTGCAACCTCATGGTTTCTAGTCAGATTCGTTAACCACTGAGCCATGACAGGAACTCCGTAATAGGACTTATGATATGTGAATAAATTATATTATTGTTGTGCTCCTTCTCCCTCAAGCACAAGCCTGCTCATTGAACTCCATGCCCAACCCCCCTACCCCAGCTCCTCTATTTTATGCCTTTGCCTTTAATCATAGTGTATCTCCATTCTTTATCCTATATATATTCAAATTAATACATTCTTCAAAGATCCAGCTCAAGTTCAAGTTCTTTATAGCTATTGAAAACTTTCATCTGTGATTTAGTAGAGTCATCAATTTATCAACACTTAATTATTGAACCCTAAATATTTACCCATATTTGCAAGGTTCTAGACATAAATGAGGGATAAATTTCATTTCTAAACCCAATGACTTTTGATTCAAGTGAGGGAAGAGGACAAAACTTATAAAATACATTTAAAATAATGCAAAATAATATATAATTTCAATATGATGAATAGAGGGGTCCCACACTGGGTGCAAGCTGGAGATTATCAGTATCTATGTCTTCTGGGACATTCCTTAGGCTTCCATACAGAATCTGAAATCATAAATTCACTGCCTAAAATGGAATTATCCTGTACCTGGGAAACTTGAACTTGATTATATTTATTTATTTTTCTTTTTGCAGCTGCCCCTGTGGCATATGGACATTTCCAGGCCAGGGGTTGTACTGGAGCTGCAGCTTCAGCCTACACCACAATCACAGCAACACTGGATCTGAGCCATATCTGTGACCTACACCACAGCTTGCAGCAACACTGGATCCTTAACCCACTGAGTAAGGCCAGGGATCACACCTGCATCCTCAGAGAGATAACATCAGATCCTTAATCCACTGATCCACAGTTAAAACTCTCAGAACTTGATTTAAAGAGCCATCTTTCATTCCATTCCCTCCATCACTCTGGGCTGCTATCTCTTGTCATAAATTCTCATGCTGGGAACTCCCTGAAACCTCAGAATGGCTGAATAGCTTATATCTCAGGCCTCTTGGAATGACTGCTCCATGTCATTATTATAAAATGAAAAGAATCACAGTAGAATGGCCAAACTCTTGAATTATACAGACAGGAAACTTGGCCACACATCAGTTACCCCCTAAGGAGCTTTGGGGAACCACATCCATGTCATTTTTCTTATTCATGGCAGTCTTGTTCATAGGGCTTTCTTGTGGTCCTACTGTTGTGGACCTCTTGGTCATAAGTAACACAGATCAAGAGGATCAAAAGTTCCCACTGGGCCTTCCAAAATGTTAAGGGAATTCATGTAGAAAGATAATGCACAATTTTTGAATGTCTACCTCAAAATATGGCTCCTTCCGAACCACTTTTAATACCCTTTTAAATATGCCTTAGGGATCATATTTGGAAATTTTCTGCTATTTTGGGTTATAGTGATAATTCCCCTCTTGCCATCCTCTCATTTATTTTGTTTTTCTAATTAACTCCAGATACTATATTATTACATGTTTACTAAACTGGAGCATGAATAGCCCCAGTTCTGTGCAGGTAGGATGAAAATCAGCAGAATATTTATTGTACATATTTCTGGAGCATAAATTTTACCATAAGATTTGGAACTAAAGAACCCTCTCTCCTCCTCTACAAAGAAGAAAAGACAGAGAAGATCTGAGAAGGGGAGATGTGAACCAAGAAATATAGTCCAGTCTCGGATGTGCCACCCAGGTGTGGGCCAAGGGCCTGGTCACAGGTAGGAATGGTTTTCCTTTCCTAATTTGCCAGGAAATTCCTGGCAGTCTTTTAGAACTTAATATCAGCAGTTATTCTGGAGACAATTTTTTTGAATGCCATGAGTTATCAGATACTTTTAATTTAACCTATTTTGAGAGAAAATCATGGCAGTTTACACACTTGATTCTCCAAGCAAGGTACCCTCAAATCAGCTTAAAATTGAGACAAGCTGGTGAGAAGCTTGCTCCAGATGACCTCAAAAGAAAATCAGATCTAAAGTACACATGATGAATTGGTTATTATAATGGCATCAAAGCACAATACCAGAAAAAAATAAAATAAATATTAACAAACTGAAAAAAGAGGAAAAAATTAAGAAAAAGTGAAAAAAGGAAAAGAATAACAAAGAAAAAACTGAGAAAATTGTGAGAACAAATATAAGGACACTTTGCTGTGAAACAATAAGTGCTCTAAAGTCAATTAAGAAATAAAGAAAAAGGGAGTTACTGTTGTGGCTCCATGCATTACTAACACATCTAGTATCCATGAGGTGGCAGGTTCGCTCCCTGGCCTTGCTCAGTGGTTTAAGTATCCAGCTTTGCTGTAAGCTGGAGTGTAGGTCACATACCTAGCTCCGATTCCACATTGCTGTGGCTGTGACTGGCAGCTGCAGCCCTAGCCTGGGAACTTCCATATGCCACAGGTGCAGCCTTAAAAAAGCCAAAGGAAAAAAAAAAAAAGAAAAGAAAAAGTGAGAAAACAACAATAAAATGAATAGAGGGAAAAAAGATGTTTTTTTTTAAAACAACAGACAAAAAAACAGAATGAAAACAAGCTAACTTTGGTCAAAATCCCTTAGGTCACCAAAACAAGCCAGGGACTTTTGTAAGTGCTTAGAATTCCATAACAATGACTTCTTATGTGGTAAACACAAGAAATGGACCAACCAGGGCTAAGAATAAGCAACAGTGTTTTGTTTTTTGGGGTTTTTCCCTCACTTTTTGTTTTAAGAATAGTTTTATCTGTTTTAGGAAAAAAAAACAAAGATCTTTTTGTCCACATGGGTCACAGTGATTCTTATTTACCTTATTAGGAATTAAAACCAGTGGAACACTTTTTTAGAAAAAGAAGATCAATGCCAACTGAAAATGCAGATGAGGGGAGAGGGGAGAGAAGTCAAGGAAATGCAGTGGGGAAAGAGGACTGCTTTGGCTAAAACAGTTTGAGAAAGCCTTTTGAGAGAACTGGGTCTGGTGGCAGGTATTGAATAACAGATATAATTTGATTAAGCAGAACAAGTACAATATGGATACCTGAGACAATGTCATGGAAAGACATAGATTAAAAATGGTACATGCAATGTTGTTAAAGAAACTTGCTTCTTGGAGCACTGAGTGGGGCTAGAAAGTAATAAAAGTTGGAATTGGAAATGTGGCTTGAAGTTTGATTGATTATTGAGCAATAATGTGTTCCTCTCACTAGAGTATGCATATATATTCCATTTGGCCAACTTTAGAGTTAGTATAGAATACTGGTTGAGTACACCTATCCTAAAGCCAGACTGCCGAGGTTCACATCCAAGCTCATTCTTAGTAGATATTTCGAGCAAGTTATTTAACCTCCTGGTGTCTCAACTTTATTTTCTCTAGGAACACAATAACAGTAAGAATGACCTTACAGGGTTGTTATGGGGTTTAAACAAAATATATCTTTATCAATGCCTGACACGTTGGGGGCCTTTGATGAATTTTTGTTAATATCATTAATACTGTGTTATGAAGGGAAAATTTTGCAATGAAATATCCATTTTGCCCTCTACATCATACTCTGAAGTCTTGCTGAGTTTATCATTAACTAAAACATGCTCCACTTTTTCAAATAACTTGCAGTACCAACTTTGTTTACAGATCCAATAATTCTGAGAATTAGATAATTCTACTTTACTGCCCATCTTCATTATAAAAGAATATCCTAGACAGTTGTCATTTATATTTTATATTCCAATGTATGTTAAAACTAAAATTTATGAAGTTCTATGGGACTCAGAAATTATTTTTTATGTGTTTTGTGTAATCTTCACAACAACCTCACAAACTGTAAGAACGGATCAGGTTTGACCTATAACCAATGGTTGTTAAGTACCAGAAAAGATCTGTGTCATCTGATAACACCAGCAACAGAGAGAGCAGTGGTATCTAAACTCACAGACTTTTATTTTCTAATATCTGATTCTTCAACTGGAGAGTCAGATGATCTCTTAGCAATCCAACAGCCTCATTTTATGGATATGTAAGCAGAGATTCATGAACTTAATGGCGTGCAATTAAAATACTCTTTCAACTTCGCTACTTTGGTTTGAAAGGTATTTGAGGACTTACTTAAGAGGATGATTTTATCTGGCATCTTGAGAGAACAGCAATTTAATGAAGTCAATAAAGCCACAAAAAATTGTCTTGTGATCCCAGAACCCTGAACAGAATCATGTTTCTTCTGTCTTCTTCCCATCTCCTCCTAAGATCCAGTTATTCTCTCCCCTCTTTACATGGTCTCCACATTAACTTCATCACCACCTCATCAAATCTGTTACTGGATTTTGAATATTTGCTTCTGAAATCTCACATTAGCATGTATTTATTAGGAAATAAACTTAAAGAAAAATAACATGAAAATATAAATTTCTTAGATATTTTGCAATTTTCTGTTAAAGACTGTAAACCCTTGGAAATAAGGTAATCAGTTCCAAATCTAGTCCCAGCTGATTTTAGAAAGTTACATTGTCATTGCTGATGGTTATTACAATAGTCACTTTAAATTTTTTTCATCCTCCCTGACTTCACTAAAAATTTAAATCTGACTGAAAAGGTATACAGTAATTATTTTAGCACTTTCACAAGTTTCAATGAAAAGTCTGAACGTGCTCTCAGGTATTCATCTACCCTTTCAGTTCCACCAAGGAGATGTTCATAGAGCCATTTCTACTAAATCTTAGAGTCAATAACCTTGATTGTGGAATCAGTCTATATTAGCCTGAGTGCCACTCCCCACCAAACCAGAATCTGAGACAAAGCTTTGCATGGGGAATGAGAGAGAGAGGGGAATGAACATGATTGGAGTGGAAACCAACAAAAAATGTATTCAGCTGGCCATCACAAGACCACCTATTCACTCTCAGTTCTGCAGGTGTCATGGGGGAGCCTGTGAATTACATTCAGAATCATCTCATAAAGGAATGAAAGGAGACTTCCAGGTTGTGTGTACTAAATGCCAGGTAGGGTCCTGCAAGCATGTTCTAGTGTATACAAAGGCCTAGAGCAGGAAGGGAGAGTTACTCAGCATGGCCTCAAGGACTTACATCTGCATGAAGCTGATCAAAGTCTATGGACCTCTTTTGCAGAGGCTGGAGTTAGAATTGAGACCAAGAATTTTTGTAGTGAAACACAAAGGAATATGATATAGGATCTTAGAGAGATTCTAGCTGAACCTGATCTTTTCATGGGCAAGGAAACAATGGGCCAAAGAGCAGTGACTTGCCCAAAGTCGGATAGATATCTAATGATGGCAACAGAATTAGAACAAGTGTTAATAATTCCTAAGTCTGTATTGTCTGCTTTCCCCTTTTGCTTGAATGGTAAAATCAGTTTTCACAAACCATGTCTTTTAAATTTAAATTTATTAAGCTGAATTTACAACTCCTCCAGAAGCAGAAGGCTATTATGATCTGTGACCAGATGGTAAACAGAGTCCATAATCTGCTGTGCAGGGAAAAGTGAAGTGATGAGACTTAAGATCCTCCTGTGAAAATTATTTCTGCTAATTGCATGTTCAAACTAAGAGGACGGGCTCTGTAGATAGACTACATGGATTCAACTTCTAGCTCTGTTCTTTACTATGTAAGGACCTAGGTTGACTTAGTTCACTTCCTTAAGTTTCAGATTCCTCAGTTATAAGACACAAAGGGTTGGTGGGAAGTTTAAAGAAGATACCATATATCAAGTATGAGAAACTATGGATAGAAAGATTGCAAATACGGTTATGAGGAATTTCGAGTTTTAAGACCAAGACCAAAATACCAACAGCTGTCTACTGCCCACAAGATTAAACGAACTACCACAGATTTGTGCAGAATACTATTTTCAAAATGATTCTCACATATATCCCTAAGTACATCTTACTTCCACCACTTCCCTCAAACTGTTAAGTAATTTAAAGTGACTGAAGCATTTTCACTGAACTAGACTTTAAATTCTTTTGTCTCTCTGATATGTTTCTCCTCTATCTAGAATGCCCACTGATTTTTGTCTCTGCTGACTTGAATTCTGCTCATCTCAGTTTCACCTCAATGATCCATACCTCACTAAATGACTATATCCCATGGTCTGGTCTAAAACAGGGACAAAATAGATGCACGTGAACTTAATGAATCTGATAAGGAGTATCTCCTTAAACACTACACTGTTTTGGATAACTCCAGCTGAGCCACTGGGGAAGCAGGAGCAAGCTATCCTTTCTATCAACATTAACATTCAAAATTCCTATAATATACTAAGTACTGAGTGAGGATTTGGGAAAACTTCAGGGAGCAAAGCAGACTTACTTTCTGAACTTATATAATAGACTACTGGGGTAGAAAATCAATGGTTGAAGTAAAACAAATCTAAGTTTACTGTTGTGATAAACATAAGAAAGGAGAAAATAGTGTTGGTAACAGCAGAAAACTGAGGGACTGGGGGATAGATTTGACCTATTCCCGGAAGTTAATGGGTATGAGATCTGAAACATAACTGCCAGGTGAGATGTGTATATTCTAAGGTATTAGAGAGTACAGATCCGGTGGTGGGAACAGCATATTTAGAAGACTGTATAAGTGGAGAGATCGTGTTCTGAGGAGCAGTTGAAGGAAACCCAGTGGGACCCAGTGAGACTGGTCCACAGAAGGTGAAAGAAAATATAACATACTTGAAAGGTCCTTGAAATGATTTGAATAGAAATTCTGAAACTACATTTTCAATACAACCTGTTCACCAATTTCACTATTACATTCAAGACATTAATATTTTATTTAAATGCACTATGATCATTCATGGAGAGGTTATGACTAGTCAACTGGCATCAGTTGTGTGGAGTACCTCCCTAAGAATTGATGATTATAACAGATGTAATTTTAAAGTATTGATAATTCCTTTGATTAGAATTTCTTAAATTTATAAATCCCCAAATTTCTAGTTTCTACCTCAAGCATGGACTATATTATACACTTATATTTTTTCTATATATCTATATATACATATAAGATACATTAAACGTACCTATATCTAGAACATATAGACCTGTATCTGTTTATATAGAATATGTGTATCTGGAACACGTAGATCCATCTGTATAGAATACTTACATGTGTTCTCTCTCACTCTAAGATTTGAACAGCATTTATTTTTTGGCTGCACTTATGGCTTGTGGAAGTTCTGAGGCCAGGGATCAAACCTGCACCATAGCAATGACCCAGGCCACTGCAGTGACACCACCAGATCCTTACCTCACTGTGCCACAATGGAACTCCTTTAACAACATTTTTAAAAGCAATTTCTTACTTAAGAATTTAATAAAAAAATTTTAACCGAAATTTGGCATCTAGATTGTAATTAAGAAAACCAAGGTTTGGCATCTAGATTGTAATTAAGAAAACCAGGTTCACAACTAGTAAACAGCAAAAATAGAGTGCAAACTTAGATCTTATGTCTCCTCAATCACTGTTAATTCCACTGCCTAAGGAAGCTGTAGAAGCTTGCATCCTTGACAGTCTAAGTGACATTCAAAAGATACCGCAGTTACTCTACTGGAATCACTGGAGTGAGGAACCCAAAGATTTGAGCATCTAATGTCTTTATAAGTCTCCTAAAACAATTCCCATCTGTACACACACACCACACACACACACACACACACACACACACACACACACAAAAGCTGGAATGAGATATCTCCACACAACATATCAAGGGCTACAGTGTTGATAAAAAGTTTTATGAAAGCCCTCTACTAATGTCATCAAGTCTTTTCTCTCCCTCCTAATAAAGCATAACAGAATTCATGTGAGTGAATGATGTTATAAGAGCAATAATCTTGAATCCACCCTGAAAATGTTTAAGAGTAAACTACTAACATGTACATTATTATTAATAGCAAATTACCTGTGACAGAATTCACAACATATAACAGCACAGCACATCAATGTGTTCCGAATGCTCAGTTGGAAAATTTTACTTTAAAGGCTGCTTCTCACTTTTCCTCCCTACTTCCCCTTTACAGTTTTCTTTAGTGCATTCTCGTGTGCACCTCTGCAGATGATTTTATCCTTTAGGTTATATGTGCTTATTATCATGGGAAAAAAAAGGAAGATCCAGGTGTTCACAAAAGTGCTTATTTCCTCTCTTTGATATGGAAATACAAGAACCAGCTGGACAGAGTGAAAGGAGCAAACTCCCAGAAGCCTTGGAAAAAATGTGAATCTTTGCTAGTTCAACAGTGCATGCACACACACACACACACACACAAACACACACACACACACACACACACACACACACACAAATTGGCACCAGATAAGTGAAGTCCCCACATGGTCATATTTCTGATGGAGTCCATTTGAGGAGTCCTTTCTAAGCATGGAAAAGGTGAGATGGGGGACAGGCAGTCAGGGGAAGGTTATTTTGAGGGCTAATTTATGAGTTTTATCTGTATCCTCTGTTGTTCAGCAGGAAACCTTGTAAATGATGTTTGTATGCACTAAACTGTGATAACTGAACTGATGAGTTAAAGACTTGACTGAACGTTTAATGCTGCTTATTAAATAATTATGACGAGGTTTGATGAATGGTTCTGATTCCCTGAACTTCCAACTGAGATTTTCAGCATGAGTTTCATTAGACAGATGTGGATGAAGCCTGCTGCAAGCCAGCTGCAAATGAGCTTGCAAAACATTTTAACTGGAAACCTTCATAAGTGAAAAATTCAACTGTCTTGGTCTATTGTTCTTTGTCCCCAGACTAGCACTTCATTTTCATTTGATGATAGAGAGGAGGCAAATTTGCCAATGTCTAATGGGTTTTCTAAAGAATCATTGCAAGATATCTCCATATATACTTAGTGAAACATTAGTCTGTACTCTTTGTGAAAGGAAAAAAAAAACTATTCAATTTAAGAATAATTCTTATTCTGAGATTTCAGTCACCTTTCTTCCATAAATAGTGGGGCAATGTGTGCTCAGTGCAGGTAACAGTTGAGAAGTGTTAAATTTATTGCAGCCAATGAACTTGCTCAGCATTTGAGCCAGTCATTTGCTGCAAATACACACTTTTGAAACTCCTCCATGCACTAGTATAAGGGCTCATTAGACCATCCAACAGTATTAGAGAGCATTGTAAATCTGGGATTGTTGTTCCATATCTTGAACCATTAAGCAGTTGTGCCTATTTTGTATAGTATAGATTCAGTTTATTGGTAATTCACATTAGTTTTATTTGTTGATTTTTAAAAATTAAAGTATAGTTAATTTACAATGTTGTGCCAGTTTCTGTTATACACCAATATGACTCAGTTATACATACATATACAATCTTTTTAAATATTCTTTTCCAACCTGGTCTATCCCAGGAGACTGGATAGAGTTCCCTGTGCTATCCAGTGGGACAGTATTATTTATCCATTCTAAATGTGATAGTTTGCATCTGTTCATCCCAACTTCCCAGTCCATCCCTCTCCCACACCCCCCTTGGCAACCACAAGTCTGTATTCTATGTCCGTGAGTCTGTTTCAGTTTTGTAGATAGTTTCATTTGTGTCATATTTTATATTCTACATATAGGTGATTTTTTAATTATTGTTTTTGGCCACACCCATGCCATGAAGATGTCCCCAGTCCAGGGACAGAACCCACACCACAGCAGTGAAAACACCAGATGCTTAACCTACTGACCCACCAGGAAACACTGAAATTTTTTTATGAAGATAAAAAAGTCTACTACACAGTCAAAAGGAAAGTAGTCTATAATGAAATGAAAGGAGTCCTGGGATTGGAGAGAGGAGGAAGTAGATAATGGGGTTCAAGAACATGCAATCTGGACCCTCACTGCCTATGTCTAAATCCTAATTCTACTACCACTAATTATGGAACAAAGTACAGGACTAGAAGCCAAGTGTCCCTAAATTTGAGTCCCACTTTTTTTAGTGGCCTAAACTATACCTGGGAAGTCATTTAAATTTTTGTCCTCAGTGTCTCATCTGGAAAATTAAGATTTTAAACCTTTGCAGGTTCATATCTAAAATTATTTGATAAATTATCAAATAGTTCTCTAGGATTAATGCTGTTTGTAATTATTTAAGTATATTTAATTGGTCTATAGTAGCGTAGCTTCTTGAAAACAAAAATTTTAAATATTTTAATATAGTATCTCAATGTGTATGTTTGCTTATAATATGCTAGACTTCTAGTGGCTTAGAAAAGTCAGTTTCCATTATCCTGAATTCCTGGTTCTTAAATAAAAAATGAACAGGGTATCTAAATTCAATTTATTTTTATTCAAATATAGTTTGAAACCATTTAATAAATGACAAAAGCACTAGTGGCCATAAATCACAACTGACAATGTCTCTAGATATGGTCATGGCTTGAGCCTGATATTGTTCAACAATTTTTCCTAAGAACCATCTCTGATGGGCAGATTTTTCTCCTCCATTAATCAGTACTGATCTCAGAGGAGAAAGAAGATATAGAGACAAAGCCAATATAAAGAGTTCAGATGGTGAATAAGGATACACCATATGTTTGTTCGGATATTAGATTTAGAGAACCTGAAGGCATGAGCAACAGATGTGAATTATACCTTCAAATTGTGTACTTGCGGGAGTTCCCTTCGTGGCTCAGTGGTTAACGAATCCGACTAAGAACCATGAGGTTGCAGGTTCGATCCCTGGCCTTGCTCAGTGGGTTAAGGATCCGGCGTTGCCGTGAGCTGTGGTGTAGGTTGCAGATGCGGCTCGGATCCTGCGTTGCTGTGGCTGTGGCGAAGGCCATCAGCTACAGCTCCTGTTAGACCCCTAGCCCGCGAACCTCCATATGCCACGGGTGCGGCTCTGCATAAAGGCAAAAAGACAAAAAAAAAAAATTTTGTACTTGCAATTATTATTGACTCTACTGAAATATTCTCTCACCTTTATTTGATTTTCTTTTCATATATTCTATTGACTACACAAAACTACATGGATAAAGGACTTGGATAGATGATAGATAAATAGACGATAGATCAATAGATAGAGGATAGATAGATAAATAAATAGATAGACAGATGATAGATAGATAGATGATAGATAGATAGATTCCATGAATAAAATAATACATTTTTAAATTGAGGCACATACTCTCAATACTCTCATACTGCCAGAGAGTAAGAGAACCTGTCTTCAAACCCACATTGATGGAGGGCTCCTAACTTAGCCAGTCCTCCTCTGCACAGTGAGCCCCTTGCACAGCCTCGTTTATTGGTCTTTCACCTGGTCTCTTCTGAGAAAATTCCTACATTTCTTTACTCCCTTTTAGTCTGTAAGAGACTAAATCCAGGATTTCTAGTCTAGAGATTCAATGTTAAGTGCTGCCACTATCCCACTGATCAAAGCTGCATTGCAGCACATCTTCTTAATCTACTTTTGTATGTGGTCTCAACTGAAAAATTATTCTTCATGACACCCTGCCCCTAATATTTTTATCTTTCCTGACTGTTGGGTTATCTGGCATTCAGTTAAGATTAGCTGATAATTTCCTCAAAAGTAACCTCTAGCCCTCTTTATATTTTTGCTTCTTAGAAACTGTCACTCTTTTACAAATATATGTCCATCATGACCTGTTTTGGTTTCTGGAATCATCAAAAAAATCTCACTTTTCTTGAAATAATTGATAAATAGATTAAGCAAATAAGTCCCTAAAAGCGGGGAGCAAGGAGTATGGAATGACCAAATAAAGAATATTCAAAACAAAGTTAGTGAATTTTACAGCCCCCTGAAAATTAGCCCCTTGGTTTATTTTGAAACCAATTAACATCTGTTTATTAAAGTTATGTGAGGCTAAAGGGAACAACGTTAAGGTTTAGGATAGGATAGTCTCAGCCCAATGTTAATAGGCACCAAGTGAACTGGTGGTCTCCGCTTTCACTGAGAAGAAAGACTTTTCTACAGCTATTTAAGCTGAGGTGTTCCTCTGTAATAAAGATTCACTGCAGCTACAGATTAGCATAATAACTGAAGTAAGTCAGAAAAAGAAAGACAAATACCATATGATATCATTTATATGTGGAATCTAAAATATGGCACAAATGAACCTACAAAACAGAAAACAGATTCACAGACACAGAAAACAGACTTCTGGTTGCCAAGGAGGAAAGGGAATGGAGTGGGATGGTCTGGAGTCTGGAGTTAGTAGATGCAAACTATAACATTTAGAATGGATAAACAACATGGTCCTACTGTATAGCATAGGGAACTATATCCAATCTCCTGGGATAGACTATGATGGAAAAGAATATTTAAAAAAAAGAATATATATATATATATATATATATATATATATAAAACTGAATCACTCTGCCATGCAACAAAAACTGGCATAACATTTTTAAATCAATTATACATTAATAATAAAAAAAAATTCCCTGAGAAGTCAAACAGGAACTTTCAAATTTGAAGGGGAAGGAGGAAAACTATTTGAAAGTAAAGTTGGAAGTTAGTACATGAAAGTTCTTGGTCATAGCTGTCTAAAAATGTACACATTTTTTTGAGGCCAGAAGTCCAAAGTCAGTGTATATTCAGCACCACACTCTCTCTAAAGTTTTGAGGGGAGAAACTTTCTTTTCCTCTTTCAGCTTCTGGTGACTCCTACCATTCCTTGGCTTGTGGCAACATAGCTCCAATCTCTGCCTCTGTCTTCCCTAGGTCTGAATATATCTACCTTTTCTCTGATAAGGAAACAAGTTACTGTATCTAGGACCCACCCTAAATCCAGTTGGTATCATCTTGAGATCCTTAATTATATCTCCAAAGACCCTATTTCCAAATAAGGGCAAGATTCATGGGTCCCTGGGTTAGGACTTGAACATATCTTTTTTGGTAGACACAGTTCAACCCACTACAGTACACTTATTTTGAAAAAAAGAAAATCCTCAATTAAAGGATGCTCTTTTATCATATAAAGAACTACGTAATAGCCTTGATTTTGCCTCTTAACCCACAAAGACTAAAGAAAAAGTTTATCTTATACCATAGCAATTATTCACACTTAAATTTTAGACCCAGGTCTTCTTCTCTATTTTTTGCTTATTGTCTAGTTTTTTAAGTTATAAATGAATAGTTCTTTGTTTTTTGAAGAATTTTTTTATGATAACTTGTTGGTCACATTCCCTTGGTTACATGTTTTTCATAAAAAGACATGATGAAAACACCAATTAATAAAGAACTGTCCCCTAGCCTGGGAACCTCCATATGCCGCAGGTGTGGCCCTAAAAAAAAGACAAAAAATTAAAAAGTAAAAATCAATAAAAAAATGAAAAATAAAAAAACTGTCAACACATGAAGACTAGTTTGGAAATTGGTTAAATGTAAACAAACTATTCAAATGAATGCTATAATAAATACTATAATTATTTGTCTTCAAACCCATGATAATTTAACAGGTTCCTCTAGCCCCATCCACCCATTTCCAAAATATCTAAACAAAAATACATAAAGCAAAGATATGTTGTAGTATGTAATATAAAATATATGTTTTCTTCTCTAGAAGTTGACTTTGGAGCATTTCAATCTTTTTACCTAATATCAAATCAAAATGAAGATGGAAAATTAAAATATCCAAAGTGGGGCAACATTGCATCATCAGGGAGTAAATTATAGAGTTAAGGAGTGTGGGTTAAATTTATAACAACAGTATAAAGTTCTTGTCTATGTTAGTGCACGATACATTAGCAAAACAGATAAAGGACTAAAAAGGACGTGAAGTGATACATGAGGTCACAGATTTCTTTGAATCTTGAGTCAGACTTAACTGCCTTTGTGAAAATCGGCCAGCAATGCCTTTGAAGAAAGAAAGCCATCAGCCTTGCAAAATACCAAGGCAATGATTAGTGAACATAAGCCAAACTTCCATCCTCTTCTCCCACATTCCACTACCTCTAAATAAACGGAACATGTCATATGAGAAAAAGTCCCATAAACCAAAAAAATTTCCCACAAAGTTCTTATCTGCTAGATAAGGAATATTGTCAGAAATAGTTGACTGCAAAACAAGAAAGGAAAATAATGCCAGAAGAATTTTCTTCCAGGAAAAATGGTGACATTTTAGTCAATACAAAAATTCTAACACACAATAGATAACAACAAGGAAGTTCCAAGTCTCATTTCTAGCCAAGACTCCAGGGCAAGTGCTTAAGTCTTTTTGGCAATCAATAAACAGATGGTTTCACTAGTATTAAAATCCCAAGTTTTTCTCCATTTTCTCTCTGGAACAAGGCAATCAAACTAATGGAATAGCCATTATAGCTTCACATGGTTGTTGTATGCATAATAATCTGATGCATATTGTTCTTGAAGATTTGGAGGAGGAGTGGGGGAAGAGGTGGCATGTTTCTTATTCTAAACAAATACATGCCATTGATAATTGTATTGTGAAATGCTTCACAAAATGCTCCTATCAGTACATAGTGACCCAGACCCTGGGTCAGCAAAGTGAATTAAGGGCAAGAGAAATACTTTTGACTATTATCATGGGAACAATGGCTGCAAAGACGGGCCAAATACTTAACTCCAAGGTGCGACCTCATAGTTCAGTATGATGGGCAGTCAACATAAAGTTTTCGGTCACGGTTAAGGAAGGGAAAATATAATTTCTCTCTCCTTCAGTGCCAGTGATTATTGAATTTTGGCTTTGAATGTTCTTAGTTCAGGTTCAGACATTTTCTATACTGACTCTAGTCTGTGGCCAAGATCCAGACTGGCAAGAGCTGCAGATCCTGGAGATGATGGAAGGCAACCCAGAGATCAGCAATCAAGAACAAAGAACAATGAGGTCCAAACCAGAAGAGAAATAAATGTTTGTATTCCATCCTAGTTCAACTCTTTCATTTGGGGTAATCCAGCTTGCAGAGTTCCTGGGAACTGGTCAAACCTCAAGTTCCTTCCCTTGCCACAAGCTAACTAACGTTGAACGCCCCTGTTAGTTTGAGCCAAAAATTAGGATTGTTTGGATTTTCCTTTTTTTTTTTTTTGGTTAGCTTTTTAACTTTGAAATCAACCCTGTGCTAATCAGTGTACCCCACATCATCTGTCCACAAAATCATCACATGGAGGTGACTGTCAGGCAATAGCAAGTTTTCACTTCCATTTCCCCAAAATGTTTCTCTCAGTCAAAGTGACTCCAGCCTAGGAGTTCCTGTCATGGCTCAGGGGTTAACGAACCCAACTAGGATCCATGAGGATGCGGGTTCGATCCATGGCCTCGCTCACTGGGTTAAGGATCTGGTGTTGCTGTGAGCTGTGGTGTAGGTAGCAGACATGGCTTGGATCCTGAATTTCTGTGTCTCTGATTCGATCCCTAGCCTGGGAACTTCCATATGACTCCTCGGGTGCAGCCCTAAAAAGCAAAAAACAAAAAAAAACAACAAAAAGTGACTCCAGCCTAACTGTTCATCAGTTCAGGTAGACCTGTACAAGTATTATGTGAGTGTGTGAGGATGCATACTGTGTGTGTGTATTGCATTTGTATTTTGATGCTGAGTAATTTGGCATATCAAATTAATAGGCACATAGGGAACGTGACAATAAGTAGAGCTTTTCCTGTATATACTATCATTTCTCTCACTTCTTGTATGTACACACAGAGATAAAATCAATTTCTAGTTGTTAATAACCATTAGAGGATAAGCACAGTTACTCAACATACTGATGGAGCACATATTTTTAAGTGATAAAAATGGTAATATGGGTTAAAATAACTGTTAGAGGAGTTATTTTTACTAGAGATAATGTGCATATAATGTTAGAATTTTAAGGATAAAGTATGTTGCCATGTTCCTCAAATGTAGTTGTTTGTACCACAGCCTGACATTATGGTGATCCAAGTAATTCTTAAGGTCCTTTTGCTTCCTTGAAGTTAATTCTATAATGAGACCATAGTTTTTATTCCATTAAATGTAGTCTTAGAAGCCCTTCCATGTGTGTAGCCTTAGTAGGTGCTGTGGTAAGTGCTTTCCAGAGGAAAAAACTAAACAAGATATTTGCCTCTGGCAAATGCACAATTCTTATAAGAGAAACAAGATTTATTATCTGGCACACAGTGTTTAGAGACAGAGTGGAAAGAAAAGCACAGGAAAAGTATGGTAAATAAATGAGGTGCCAAAATGAGAATAAAGACAATAAACAGAATAAAGAATAAAAGGCCCAAACTGACTGACATGTATGGACTGAAAATTCTACAGGTATTAGAGATCAGGGAATACAAGGGAGAAACAAGTAACTAATTCCCTTACCTTCAAGGCTCTCCCCAATCAAATGGGGGCCATTATGAAGCCTATCTCTCAATATTATTAGAGCACAC
Source organism: Catagonus wagneri (assembly GCA_004024745.2). Taxonomy (NCBI): domain Eukaryota; kingdom Metazoa; phylum Chordata; class Mammalia; order Artiodactyla; family Tayassuidae; genus Catagonus; species Catagonus wagneri. The sequence continues at coordinate 2,456,217 of PVHT020000286.1, read as the reverse complement.
TCCTTGTCTTAGTTAGGTAGAGAAGTATAGGAGGGATGCCCCGCAAATGGAAACAAAATGGTTTTGTATACTTTGAATTTAAACCATTGGATAGAATTGATGCATCTCCTTTGATTGTTCAGAAGCCAATAGAATCCCTTGATCCATTTCATTTCATTTATTTTGTCATGTCATGCTAAAGGATAGAGAAGACTATTCTTACCGAAATATGTGAATAGTCCTTCCTCTCATTGCTGCTGCATCTTTGCTAATCCATATTTCTCCAATATGTATGGTTCACTACTCACAGGTTTGACAGACACTATAATGTCATTATGCAAATGCAGGTTTACAGCCACTCAGGAATCCTACAGACTGATTGTTTCATTATCAGCCTTATCAGAAAACACAAGAGAATTGTGTCCCCTACTTAGTGAGATAAGAATGTAATTTAAATTAAGTGCTTTACTGTCTGGCTATTCTATCTGCCAGGGTGGGAGATGCTAATTTTGAAAGCTGGGATATCAACAGGCATTTCTCCACTGAAGTGCTGTCTGACTTGGCTTCCTCCACACTCCTTTCTCCTCTGAGCTTTGCTCTCTTCTTTTCTGCAAATTAAGACATGCTAAGGTATTTTGCAGCACTTAATTTGTTCATCTACTTTCATATGTCCTTGAAGTGTCTACCTCATAAGAGAAGCAGTTTAGCCCCATGCCTAGAGAGGCAGGTTGTTTAGTAAAAATATAACAAACCTTAGAATCACATGACCTGGATCCTGCACACTAGGCTAACAGTGTGACCTTGAGCATTTTACATGATTCTCATTTCTTAAAAGTTACTTGACTTATGTGGGGCTCTTAGCTAGGAAAATCAAGGAGTTATTGAAGACTATCTTCAAAGCTCTTTTTAGTAGTAACATTGTATTCCCTGGAATTTGAATCTGAAATATTTTTTCCAAGTCCTACTTTGTAAAAATGAAATATAATAATGTTATCTATCACAATTAGCAATTGTGTCTGTATCCTATTAAAATGGTTTATGTAAAACCAGGAAAATTAATTTGGAATTATTATTATTACTAATAATACTAATGAACTGGTTATTGTAGACCTGGGTTCAGATCCTGACATTGGCCCTCCTGTGCTGGAGTCGCCTTGCCCAGGTGCTTATCTCCTGGCTTTATTCCTAATCTAGAATGTGCCTTCCATCTCTTCTTCCCAGAAAACTTCTGCTTTCACAAAAGCTAGCACTCAGTGGTCACTTTCACCCACCTTCACCTTCGGCATTATTATAAATCTCTTATCAGACATTTAATATGTCATTTCTTCTATTATAATGCAGTTGGTTATTTACATTTTTCTCTATATTTGGCTAAGGGCTTCTTGAAAAAGTTAGATATACCTTTTAAATTTTCACTTCTACCATTGTCACCATAGTATGCCATAACTGGCATACAATAAATCTCAAAGAATATTTGATCAAGGCAGGTCACAACAGAAACGACTAATTTTTTATAATGATTTTTATTTTTTCCATTATAGCTGATTTACAGTGTTCTGTCCATTTTCTGCTGCACAGCAAGGTAACCCAAACACACATACATGCATATATGTTTTTTTCTCAAATTATCATGGTTCATCACAAGTGACCAGACATAGTTCCTAGTGCTATCCAGCAGCATCCCATTGCTTATCCATTCCAATGGCAAGAGTTTGCATCTATTAACTGCAAATTCCCAGGTCATCTCACTCACTCCCCCTCCCTCTTTGCAACCACAAGTCTGTTCTCCATGTCCATTATTTTCTTTTCTGTGGAAAGGTTCATTTGTGCCATATATTAGATTCCAGATATACTTGAAATCATACAATATTTGTCTTTCTCTTTCTGACTTACTTCACTTAGTATGAGAGTCTTTAATTCCATCCATGTTGCTGCAAATGGCATCATTTTGTTCTTTTTTATAGCTGAGTAGTATTCCATTCTGTATATATACCACATTTTTTTTAGTCCAATCATCTGTCGATGGACAGTTAGGTTGTTTCCAGGTCTTTACTACTGCAAATAGTGCTGCAGTGTATTTTTCAAGGAAATTATTATTCAAGTATATGCCCAGGAGTGGGATTGCTAGGCCATATGGTAACTCTATGTATAGTTTTATAAGATACCTCCATACTGTTTCCATAGTGGTTATACCAATTTACATTCCCACCAACAGTGCAGGAGGGTTCCCTTTTCTCCACACCCTCTTCAGCATTAGTTATTTGTGGGCTTATTAATGATGGCCATTCTGACTTTTGTGAGGTCATACATCATGGTAGTTTTGATTTGCATTTCTCTAACAATCAGTGATGTTGAACATCTTGTCATGTGCTGTTGGCCATCTGTATATTTTCTTTGGAGAAATGTCTCTTCAGGTCTTTTGCCCATTTTTCAGTTGGGTTGTTGGCTTTTTTGCTGTTGAGCTGTACAAGTTATCTGTATATTTGAGAGATTAAGCACTTGTCAGTTGCATCATTGGAAACTATTTTGTCCCATTCTGTAAGCTGTCTTTTTTTTTTATGGTTTCCTTTGCTGTGCAAAAGCTTGTCAGTTTGATTAGGTCCCAATGGTTTAATTTTGCTTTTATTTCTGATGGTTTGGGAGACTGATCTCAGAAAAAGTTTGTCAGGTTGATATCAGAGAATGTTTTGCCTGTGTTCTCTTCCAGGAGTTTGATGGTGTCTTGTCTTACATGCAAGTCTTTAATCCATTTTGAGTTTATTTTTGTGCATGGTGTGAGGGTATATTCCAGTTTCATTGATTTACATGTGGCTGTCCAGTTTTCCCAGCACAACTTGCTGAAAAGACTGTCTTTTTCCCATTGCATATTCTTGGCTCCTTCCCATTGTATATCTTGGCTCGAAGATTAATTGACCATAGGTGTCTTGATTTATTTCTGAGTTCTCTATTCTGTGCCATTGGTCTGTATGTCTGTTTTGGTCCAAAATACCACACTGTCTTGATTACCACAGCTTTGTAATATTGACTGAAGTCTAAAAGAGTTATGTCTCCTGCTTGGCTTTTGTTTCTTAGGATTGGTTTGGCAATTCTGGGTCTTTTGTGGTTCCTCACAAATTTTTGGATTGTTAGTTCTAGTTTTGTGAAAGATGTCATGGGTAATTTGGTGGGAATTGCATTGAATCTGTATATTGCTTTGGGTAGTATGGCCATTTTTACAATATTAATTTTTCCAACCCAGGAGCATGGAATATCTTTCTGGAATATAGTTGACTTAACAAAGTTTTAGGTGTACAGTAAAATGAATCAGTTATACATATACATATATCCATGCTTTTTCAGATTCTTTTACCATATATGTTATTACAGAATATTGAATGGATCCTCTGTGCTATACAGTAGGTCTTGTTACTTATCTATTTTATGTATAGCAGTATGTATATATTAATCCAAAACTCCTAATTTATCCCCTCCCCTCCACAGTTCAACTTTGGTAAAATAATTTTGATTTTGATATCTATGAGTTTGTTTCTGTTTTGTGAATCATTTCTTTTGTATAATTTTATTAGATTGCACATATATATCATATGATATTTGTATTTCTCTGACTCACTCCACTAAGTAGGATAATTTCTAGTTTCATACATGTTGCTTGCAAATAGCATTATTTTACTCTTTCTTAATGACTAATACTCCATTGCATATATGTACCACATCTTCTTTATCCAGTCCTCTGTTGATGGATATTTAGGTTGCTTCCCAATGTCTTGGCTTTTGTAAATAGTGGTGCTATGCAAATTGGAGTGCATCTTATCTTTTTGAAATATGGTTTTCTACAGTATATGCCCAGAGATGAGATTGCTTGATCATATGACAGTCCTATATTCAGTTTTTTTTTCATTAAGTTTTTTTTTTATTGAAGTATAACTGATTTACAATATTATATTGGTTTCAGGTGTACAAAATAGTGATTTAGTTAGTACTTTTATAGATTATACTCCATTAAATGTTATTACAAGATAACAGCTATAATCCTCTGGGCCGTACAATATATCCTTGTTGCTTATCTATTTTACACAGTAGTTGTTTTTTTTTATTTTTGCATTATAGCTGGTTTACAGATTTCTGTCAGATTTTCCAACTGCACCATGTGGTGACCCGATTACATGTACATATATGGATTTGTCACATGTAATTAGATATAGTTCCCCGTGCATTACAGTTGGAGCTCCTTGCTATTCCATCAAAAATCACTAGTTATCCCCATTCCCACCCACCCCTCCCCCACCCCTCCCCCACCCCCTTGGCAACCACAAGTCTGTTCCCCAAGTTCATGATTTTCTTTTCTGTTGAGATGTTCATTTGTGCAATATTTTAGACTCCAGTTATAAGAGATTTCATATGACATCTGTCTTTCCCCTTCAGACTTACTTCACTCAGTATGAGGGTTTCTAATTCCATCCATGTTGCTGCAAATGACATTATTTTATCCTTTTTTATGGCTGAATGGTATTCCATCGTGTATATATACCACATCTTCCTATTCCAGTCATCTGTCAATGGACATTTTGGTTGTTTCCATGTCTTGGCTATTGTGAATAGTGCTGCAGTGAACATGTGTGTGCAAGTGTCTTTCTCCAGGAAATTTCTGTCTGGATATATGCCCAAGAGTGGGATTGCTGGGTCATATGGTAAAACTATGTAGAATTTTCTAAGGTACCTCCACACTGTCTTCCATAGTGGCTGCACCAGCTTACATTCCCACCAACAGTGCAGGAGGGTTCCCTTTTCTCCACACCCCCTCCAGCATTTGTTGTTTGTGGACTTGTTAATGATGGCCATTCTGACTGGTGTGAGGTGGTATCTCATGGTAGTTTTGATTTGCATTACTCTAATTATCAGAGATGTTGAGCATTTTTTCATGTGCTTGTTGGCCATCTGTTTATCTTCTTTGGAGAAATGTCTATTCAGGTCCATTGCCCATTTTTCAATGGGGTTGTTGGTTTTTTTGCAGTTGAGCTGTATCAGTTGTTTAAATATTTTAGAGATTAAGCCCTTGTCAGTTGTGTCATTTGGAAAAATTTTCTCCCATTCTGTAAGTTGTCTTTTAGTTTTCTTTTTGGTTTCCTTTGCTGTGCAAAAGCTTGTCAGCTTGATAAGGTCCCATTGATTGATCTTTGCTCTGATTTCTGTTGCTTTGGGAGACTGACCTGAGAGAACATTAGTAAGGTTGATGTCCGAGAGTGTCTTGCCAATGTTTTCTTCCAGGAGTTTAATAGTGTCTAGTCTTATATTTAAGTCTTGGAACCATTTAGAGTTTATTTTTGTGCATGGTGTGAGAGTGTGCTCCAGTTTCATTGATTTACATG
>PVHT020000286.1:2427681-2442582 GCA_004024745.2 Catagonus wagneri | reverse complement strand
CCCTCTCTATATTCAGTTTTTTAAAGAATTCCTATACTCTTTTCCAGAGTGGTTGTACCAATTTATATTCCTAGCAACAGTTTAGGAAAGTTCCCTTTTCTTCACATCCTGCCCATTATTTATTATTTATAGACTTTCTTATGCCTGTACCTGTGTCATATGGAAGTTCCTAGGCTAGTCTTCCAGAATTCCTTGGTAGTACAGTGGGTTAATGATCTGGCATTGTCATTGCTGTCGTGCTGGGCTTATCCCTGACCTGGGAACTTCTGCCAGGGAAGTTTTAGCCACCAGAATAGACCAAAAATAATAATAACAGTAATAATAATAATAATAATAATAATAATTTACTTTTCCTTCTATTCCCCAGCTCAGGTATCAAAAATTTTTAAATGCTAAAATGAGGTAATCAACAAAATAATCTGAAGTGTTTCCCCTATTTATTAATATTTATTTTTAAATCCAGAGGAATCTTTTCATATTAATCTAAAAATAAAGTAACTGTAGCCTTTTAGAAGGCATTTTATGCTTCAGTTATTTTTTTTTTAATTTTTCCCATAGCACAAGCTGCAAACAGGGCTTCTTGTGCCTCGTATGGAAGTGGCTCTATTTGACTTTTCACCTTGTCCTACTTATCCCAGGCTAAAATTTAAGCAAATCTCTAATCTTCTAGCAGTGTTAGCTTTTCATCTATATAGCAGGAAGATAATGAAGTCCTGACACTATGGTTGTAAAGAAAAAGAACTAAATGAAATAAAGTGCTCATGAGAATGGATACATAGAAAGCACTCTTAGCATCTTAATTGACTTTCCTTTCTAGATTTCCCATCCCTTCTTTCCTCTGTGTCTTCTCACATCGCCTTGTCTTTCTTTTACTTTGTTTCCTCCCCTTTACCCTTTCAGCATGAATATTTGGTTTGTCAAGACATAACTGTTTTGCCTTTTACTTTGTGTGTTACTTCCACGGTCCCTCCCCAAGTGTCTTTCTCTGTCCTCAGAAATCAAAATTCTGTGGCACTTCACTCATTCTTGCCCTGACTGGGAAAGATGTAACTTCATATTTTAATTCACCAAGATTACCTCTGTGCTATCCACTTATCTTGAAAAAAAAATCTGACAAAACATCCAGAGTAAAATGCAAATGACAATAGGTCACTAACTTCCCAAGAACAGTTATTTTTTCTTAAGGAATGACTTCTCTAGGAACCTAAAGGAGAGACAGATCCCTCAATGACATAACCTTAGGCATCAGCAGGCAAGAAGGGGGAATTTTGAGAAAAGGAAGACTGGAGAGTTGTTTATTAGTGCCCTTTAAACACCTGGTCCAGTCCAATCAGGGACCTAGGTTCTGGCTTCTTTGTGGCTTCTTATATTAATGAGTCACCTTCCTGGGGGGGGTCAGCTCATGGGTAGGTTGACAAACTGCTACATTCTTCTGATATTATTTGTTGTCAAGAGCCCATTGATCCAATACTACTTAGTAGAGATTTTACTGCATGTAAAACACAATTAAAGCAGGATTGCTAGGACACTCACTGAGAAACACATCAGCCCGTACATTCACTAGCCTTTTGGGATACTGGTGATCACTTCTCCTTCCCTAGAAATACCTCCACCATCTGCAAGGCCCAGTGCTTCACATCCTCAATTTGGTGGGTGCTTCTGGGGAGAAATGAGAGGAAAGAGAGGATCACATAATAAAGTTAGTTTTGTTAGGTGTCCATTCCATCCATCCTCACATATTTACTTATCGAGCACTGTGTTGATGATGCTAGTAAGAAGAAAGAGAAAAGAGAAAACACTAGCTGAAAGAAAAAGTAGGAACTTCAATTTTAAAATGTAAGGGAGGAAATGAAATTCATTCTTGAGACCAGCCCTGAAACCCTTGAGGAAGATGACTTATATTGCAGATCTGATTTTGTCAGCTTTGCTGTAAACATCTCAACTATGAGCATATTCTTGGAATGAGAAGGAAAGACTCAAGTCAATAATAAATCAGTTTTATCCACATTTTAGCACAAGCTGATTTCTTTCTAAACATGCAATATATTTTCTGTGTTCTGTGGCTTTAGATTTGAGATCACTCATTGGCCTGTAGGCAATTCTGAAACTTTCTATCAGTGTGATGTGATCCCCACTGTTGCAGCTCTTCTTCAGGGTGACTTTGGCTACCTGCTTCCCCAGAGACTGCCAGATAGCTCTGTCCCCATAAATGAGAACACATTATGCTTACCTCTATATGAAGGAGAAGAGGAAAAGGCTGAATAAAGACAGAGACAAAGTTTGGAATGATGCAGCTACCAGAAGCTGAAAGAGGTAAAGAATGATTCCTTAGCCCCACAGCCTTTGGAAGGAGGCCATCCCTGGTAATACCTTGATTTGGGCCTTCTAGTCTCTAGTAAGGAAAGGTGTGTGAATTGGAAGTGGCTAACCTATCCTTCTGGGACATATTCTGAAAATTAGTTTCTAGTATAATTTAGCATGGTACTGCTACAGATCCCTCCCCCAAACCTGGGAGTAATAAAATAAATCATTTTTTCCATGGGAAATGACCAACAAATTATTTTAGAATTAGACTTCTACCACTGTGACACCTTCTATAAAGAAAGAAACAAAAATTCTAGCATTGGTAAAAATCAAGCTTCCTGAAAAACTATCCCCTACAAAAGAGTGTCTTCTTTTAGAGGCTAAAGCAAGTACTCAATAGAATCTGAAGCTAGCCCCTTCTCTTGTTTAAACCCAAGCCACTGAAATACCATAAACCTCAGCCCCAAATGACCCAGAGACAGAAAAAAACACTTACCTATTTGAATATATCTATAGTTTTTTTTTTTTTTAATATTAGGTTAGGGAAAACAAAGAACATACTACATTTATGATCTTGTGATTTAAGCAACTGTAGTTGTTGAAATGACTTTTACTACAGTATATATTTCACACACAAGTATCGTTTTGCCTTATAATTTTAGGACTGATTTTTTTAAACACATTATGAAGTCTTTAGCAAAAGCTAATTTCAAAATCTATACATACACTGTTTTATAATAATGGTTAAAGATGGTTCCCATTCAGAAAAAAATTCAGTCTCTGCTCTGAATTCAATAATTAAAATAAAACTATTTTAAGCCATAGAACAACTATATGATAAGGAAAATGATAATATCCAGCTTCTATTTCTAAAATAGTTCACAAACTAAAGAAGGTTAAGTTCCCAAAAGTCAATGAAATTCATCATTGAGACTATCAGCTTATCAATACATGATAGATATAAATATTTCATGCAGAATATCTGTTGATGAATAAGACAATGAATAAACACAGGCTTTAAATAGCTCACATATTTATGAGAACAATACCCTTTCCTGATCTATGTGTATTTTTGCCACCCTCAGTTTTAGCGCATCTTAGCATATTCTACTTCAGGTTTTATTGATTTAGTGTTTCCTCAATTTTTTAAAAAAAATATTATTTTCTGTAAATGTGTACATACATATTTTTCATAGAGACTGACTCTTTAATCACTTCAAACTCAACATTCACTTCTCAACTAAACAGTTGAGCATTATTACTACATCTGTAAACTCTTCAAGAAACAAGGAAAACCATTCAAATATATTTTATCTCATTTTTCAATTGACTATGGATGTTACTCCAAATGTCTTCAACTCCTTGAGAAAATCTTCTCACCAAAAGCGTAGTGCCTTTTCTTTTTCTTGTCTTTTTTTGGCTGCACTCAGGGCATATGGAGTTTTCTAGGCTAGGGGTCAAATCAGAACTGTATATGTTGGTCTGTGCCACAGCCACAGCCACAGCAATGCCAGATCCGAGCCACATCTCTTACTCATAGCAACGCTAGCTCCTTAACCCACTGAATGAGGATAGGGATCAAAACTGCATCCTCATGGATACTAGTCAGATTCATTTCCACTTAGCCACGACTGTCTTAAATGAGTTTATTTTCTCTGGGTACAGCTCGTTTACTGCTGCATTTAAAAGTGATTTAATCATCTCATCATAAGCAAATATTTTTTCTTACTTATCTGACAGATGAACCACTTGAAAATTTTTGCAGCTTATAATAATTTTTCATTGTTATGAAGCAATTTGGCTATGATGAGGTATTGTTTCAAAATGTTCTATCTTTTCTAATTTTTGATTTCCTATGAGTTGGGAATATTGTAATGTGTGCTTAATTTGGTAATGTCAATAAATATTATATTATTTTAGCACTGATTTTGTGACATTGTCTAACAAATACAATATTTTGGCATCTAATTTGAAAAGAAGACTAGCACACATATCTATTCTCAGAGCAACAGTTATTCCCCTTCAAAGGCTGCTTTCTCATCCTTAAAAAAAAAAATTCTTGTGTGGACACATAAGTTCCCTATTCATAGTGAGCTGCCATTCTGATCCATTTCATAGATTTCCATGAATTCATATTCTGCAATTGCCTTTTTGTATCTGCCAGAGTTCAGTAGTGGACAACAGCAGAGATTTTACATTGTTTCATCAGAAAGAAGTTATTATAGGAAACAAACTTACAATGTTATAAGAAGGAATGAAGAAATAGACCATAGCCTGAGCATCTACGAAAAACTCAAAACTTCATTCCAGAACAAGTCCCCAAGCTGGCTAATATTTCTGTTGTTATCAGAATGCTACAAGAATAGAAGATGGAGGGGATAGTTACCAAATTATCAGGTAACTACCAAACTGGAAATCCACTTACCATATCATGAAGTCACTGCCACAGTTTTTTCATTTTCTTTGTTTTCTATGTAACTACCACCACTTTCCTTAAATATTTAGAGATCTTGAAAAAGTCATCAGAAATTGATCTGTAATAAACTTCAAGTTCTCAAAGGAAATAAGAAATTTATCAGTTAAATGTTCCAGCTCCAAGGAATCTTCTGTCTGTCCAAAATTCACCTGTTTTAGTTAACCAGTTACTCTGAATCCATGGTAATCCCTGAATTTGTGGATTCAACATCTTCAGCACTTGTTTTATCCTTCATTTTGCTGAAGCACAATCTTTATTAAATTCCTAAGAAAGCATAAGAGGAAAAGAGGGAATGGCCAAGATGAAGTAGGAAAACTCTGAGCTCACCTCCTCCCACAGGCAAGCTAAGGGTACAACTGCTAACAGAGAAATTATTAATGAGAAAGGCCAAAAGACTAGCATAAGAGATCTTTTACAACTAAATGTATAAAGAAGGAACCACCTGGAGACAGGTAGGAGGGGCAGAGATGTACATTCAAGACCCATTCACCAGAGTGAGTGACCCACAAAAGATAATTACAATTGAAGAATTTATCCCCAAGAAGCAAGGGATGTGACCCTCCCATCAGGCTCCCAGCTTGAGCATCCTTCACTAGGAAGATGAGCCCCTGGATAATTTGGTTTTGAGGCCAAGAGTGCTTATCTTTGGGAAAGATAGAGGAGTATGGGAAATAGAGATGTAGAGACTCTACTCTTAAAGTGTGCATACAAACTCTCACATAATCTGGGATCCATGGAAGAATCAGTAAAAGAACATGGGTGGGGCCCACTTGTTGATCTTGAAAATCCTCCCAGAGAAGCAGAAGGCAACTGATGTTCATTCTGGGGACATTGGCACTGGGGATATCATTCCACCACAAGGACATCAGTGCTGACAAGTGTCATTTTTGAAACTTCTCTCCATATTATGAGCACCAGGATGGAGCTCCATCCACTAACCTGTCAGCACAAGAATGGGGACACCTTAGGGCAAACAACAAGCCAGGCAAGGACACAGCCCTGACAACCAGCAAGCTGGCTGTTGTAAGATCCCCAGAGCCCACAGCCACACCAAGACAAGACACTTTCCACCAGATAGCACAGAACTCAGATCTGTATACCTGTGGGCCAGTATTAGCCCTGGGACCAGACTCATCCACCAGTAGGTAAACACTTGCCTCAAAACCCCTGGGACACAGCACAGTTCATCAGGGGGGAAAAACAACCACAGCTCCACAGTGATTATGTCACAAACCTGCAGGCCAGCACCAGCTCTGGAAATACCAGCCCCTGATCCCACCCACCATAAGCCCAACTCCAGGACTAGGACACCTTGAGTCCCTCAACCAGCTTGCCTGGGATTTGTCCCTGCTCATCATCAAACTGATACTAGCCCAAGGAATTCCAAGGTCTTCCAGCCAGAGACTCTAAGACCTGATTCCACCCACCAGCAGGGTGGCACTAACCTAGAACACCTGGACTCTAACCCTGCCCATCAAACAAACAAAACTCCAAGACCCAATAGCTTCAGAGGTAAATTCTAACAAACATTTAGAGAAGAGTTAACACCTATCATTCTCAAACTATTCCAAAAAAATGCAGAGGAAAGAACACTCCCAAATTCATCCTACAAGGGCAGCGTCGCCCTGATACTAAAACCAGACAAAGTTATCACACACACACACACACACACACACACACACACACATAAATTACAGTCCAATATCATCAATGAATATAGATGAAAAAAATCCTCAACAAAATATTAGCAAATCAAATTCAGTAATATATTAAAATGAAAATAGTTTCAAATGATGCAATTGACAAAGGCTTAATCTCTAAGACAAGGGCTTAATCTCTAAAATATACAAACAATTTATACAACTCAACAGCAACAAACCAACAACCCAATTGAAAAATGGTCAGAAGACTTGAACAGACATTTCTCCAAAGAAGATATACAGGTGGCCAACAGGCCCATGAAAAAAATGGTCGACATCACTAATCATTAGAAAAATGCAAATAAAAACTACAATGAGGTACCACTTCACACCAGTCAGAATGGCCATCATCAAAGTAACAAATAACAAATGCTGGAGAGGGTGGGGAGAAAAGGGAACCCTCCCACACTGTTGGTGGTAAGGTAAATTGGTGCAACCACTGTGGAAAACAGAATGGAGGTACCTCAGAAAACTATATTTAGAACTACAATATGACACAGAAATCCCACTCTTGGGCATACATTGGGAAAAAGCTTTCCTTGTATATGTATGAGCAGGTCACTTTGCTGTACAGTAGAAACTGACAAAATATTGTAAATCAACTACAATAAAAATATAAACATAGAAAAATCTTTTAAAAATTCTTTTAAATTAAATTTAAAAATTATAAAATATTTATATTTTTATTTATTTTTTATTTTTCCATTAGAGCTGGTTTACAGATTTCTGTCAGTTTTCCACTGCACAGCATGGTGACCTGGTTACACATACATATAGGGATTCATCACAAGTGATTAGACAGTATTCCTGGTGCTATACAGCAGGATCTCTTTGCTTTTCCATCCCAAAAGCAATAGTGTACAACTATTAACCCCAGACCCCCCTACCATCCCACTCCCTCCCCCACCCTCTTGGCAACCACAAGTCTGTTCTCCAAGTCCTTGAGTTTCTTGTCTGTAGAAAGGTTCATTTGTGCAGTATATTAGATTCTAGATATAAGTGATACCATATGGTATTTGTCTTTCTCCTTCTGACTCACTTCGCTCAGTATGAAGGTCTCTAATTCCACCCATGTGGTGGTAAATGACATTATTTTATTCTTTTTATGGCTGAGTAGTATTCCATCATGTATATATACCACATCTTCCTAATCCAAACATCTGTTGATGGATATTTAGGTTGTTTACATGTCTTGGCTATTGTGAATAGTGCTGCAAAGAAGATGCATGTGAAGTATCTTTTTCAAGGAATGTTTTGTATGGATATATGCCCAAGAGTGGGATTGCTGGGTCATATGATTGTTCTCTGTTTTCCATAGTGGTTGTATCAGCTTACATTCACACCAACAGTGTTAGGAGGGTTCCCTTTTCTCCACACCCCCTCCAGCATTTGTTGCTTGTGAACTTCATAATGATGGCCATTCTGACTGGTGTGAGGTGGTATCTCATGGTAGTTTTGTTTTGCATTTCTCTAATCATGAGTGATGTTGGGCATTTTTTCACGTGCTTATTGGTCATCTGCATGTCTTTGGAGAAATGTCTATTAAGGTCCTTCGCCCATTTTTCAATGGGGTTGTTGGTTTTTTTGCTGTTGAGTTGTATAAGTTGTTTGTACATTTTAGAGATTAAGTCCTTGTCAGTTGCATCATTTGACACGATTTTCTCCAATTCTGAAAGCTGTTTTTTAGTTTTCTTTGTGTTTTTCTTTGCTGTACAAAAGCTTGTCAGCTTGACTAGGCCCCATTGGTTTATCTTTACTTTTATTTCTGTTGCTTTGGGAGACTGAACTGAGAAAAGATTTGTAAGGCTGATGTCAGAGAATGTTTTACCAATGTTTTCTTCCAGGAGTTTAATGGTGTCTTGTCTTATATTTAAGTCTTTAAGCCATTTTGAGTTTATTTTTGAGCAGGGTGTGAGAGTGTGTTCTAGTTTCATTGATTTGCATGCAGCTATCCAGGTTTCCCAGCAATTTTTACTAAACAGACTTGTCTTTTTCTCTTGTTAAGTTCTTGCCTTCTTGTCAAAGATCTTTTGACCATAGCTGTCTGGGTTTATCTCTGGGTTCTCTATTCTGTTCCATTTGTCTGTATGTCTCTTTTGGTACCAGTACCACACTGTCTTGATTACAGTTGCCCTGTAATATTGGCTGAAGTCTGGGAGAGTTATGCCTCATGCTTGGTTTTTGTTCCTCAAAATTGCTTTGGCGATTCTGGCTCTTTTGTTGTTCCATATATATTTTTTGGATTGTTTGTTCTAGTACTGTGAAGAACTTCATGGGCAATTTGATAGGAATTGCACTGAATTTTTAGATTGCTTTGGGTAGTATGGCCATTTTTGCAATATTAATTTCTCCAGCCCATAAGCATGGAATACCTTTCCATTTCTTTGTATATTCTTTGATCTCCTTGATTAATGTTTTGTAGTTCTCTGCATGTAAGTCTTTCACCTCCTCGGTCAGGTTTATTCCCAAGTATTTGATTTTTGGGGTGCTATTTTAAAAGGTAAAATATTTTGGCATTCTTTCTCTAATATCTCATTGTTCGGAAATGCGATTGATTTCTGAAGGTTAACCTTATATCCTGCTACTTTGCTGAATTTGTTGATCAATTCAAGTAATTTTGGAGTTGAGTCCTTGGGGTTTTCTATATATACTATCATGTCATCTGCATGCAGTGATAGTTTTACCTCTTCTCTTCCTGTTTGGACTCCTTTTATTTCTTCTGTTTGTCTGATTGCTGTAGCTAGGACTTCTAATACTATGTTGAATTACAGTGGTGAGAGTGGGCATCCTTGTCTTGTTCTGGATTTTAGTGAGAAGGCTTTCAGCTTTTCTCCATTGAGTATTATATTTGGTGTGGGTTTGTCATAAATGGCTTTTATCATGTTAAGGTATGTTCCCTGTATTCCCACTTTGGTAAGAGTTTTGATCAATAATGGATGTTGGACTTTGTCAAATGTTTTTTCTACATCTATTGAGATGATCATGTGGTTTTTGACTTTTCTTTTGTTAATGAGGTGTATGACATTGATTGATTTGTGTATGTTGAACCATCCTTGTGCACCTGGGATGAATCCCACCTGGTCATCGTGTATGATCTTTTTGATATGTTGTTGGATTCGATTGGCTAAAACTTTGTTGAGAATTTTTGCATCTATATTCATCAAAGATATTGGCTTATAGTTCTCTATTTTCGTGGTGTCTTTGTCTGGTTTTGGAATTAAGGTGATGTTGGCATCATAGAATGTCTTTGAGAGTGTTACTTCTTCAAACATTTGGAGAAGTTTAAGGAGGATAGGTATGAGTTCTAATTTGCATGTTTGGTAGAATTCACCTGTGAAGCCATCTGGTCCTGGACTTTTATTTGTAGGGAGTGTTTTGATGACATACTCAATTTCATTTCTAGTGATTGGTCAGTTCAGTTGATCTATTTCTTCCTGAGTTGGTTTTGGCAAGGTGTAAATCTCTAAGAAGTTGTCCATTTCTTCTATATTGTCAAATTTGTTGGCATACAGTTGTTCATAGTATTCTCTCATAGTTTTTTGTATTTCAGTAATATCCGTTGTGACTTCATTTCCTATTTTGTTTATTTGGGTTTTTTCTCTCCTCTTCTTGGTGAGTCTAGCTGAGCCTTGTCAATTTTGTTTACCTTTTCAAAGAACCAGCTCTTGGTTTTATTGATTTTTTATATTGTTTTTTGAGACTCTACTTTATTGATTTCCTCTCTGATCTTAATGATTTCCTTCCTTCTGCTGACTTTAGGGTTTTTTTTGTCCTTCTTTATCTAATTCATTTAGGTGATGTGTGGTCAATTTGAGATTTTTCTTCTTTTTTGAGGAAGGCCTGTAATGCTACAACTTCCCTCTGAACACTGCTTTTGAAGCATCCAATAGATTTGGAGTGGTTGTCTTCATTCTCTTTTGTCTCAAGGATTTTTTAATTTCCTTCTTGATTTCCTCAATGACCATTTGTTTTTTAGTAGCATGTTGTTTAGTGCCCATGTAGTGTTTTTTTCTCATCTCCTTTCCTGCAGTTGATTTCTAGTTTCATGCCTTTGTGGTCAGAGAAGATACTTGAAATAATTTCTATACTATTAAATGTGTAGAGGTTAGCTTTGTGTCTCTGTATGTGATCTATCCTTGAGAATGTTCCATGTGCACTTGAGAAGAATGTATATTCTGATTTTTTTGGATGTAATATCCTGAAAATGTCAGTTAGGTCTAAATTTTCTATTGTGTCATTTAGGATGTCTGTTGCCTTACTGATTTTCTGCCTAGAGGATCTGTCCATTGATGTGAGTGGAGTGTTAAAATCTCCTACTATTATTGTATTCCCATTTATTTCTCCTTTTATGTCTGATAGTACTTGTTGTAGGTACTTGGGTGCTCCTATATTAAGGGCATATATGTTGACAATTGTAATATCCTTTTCCATTTTTTTTGTCTTTTTTGCCATTTCTAGAGCTGCACCCGTGACATATGGAGGTCCCCGGGCTATGGGTCTAATCGGACCCACAGCCAGAGCCACAGCAAGCAGGATCTGAGCTGTGTCTGCAACCTACACCACAGCTCACAGCAACGCTGGATCCTTAACCCACTGAGTGATGCCAGGGATTTAACCATCAACCTCATGGTTCCTAGTTGGATTTGTTAACCACTGAGCCACAACAGGAGCTCTGTAATATCCTTTACTTGAATGGATCTTTTAACCATTAAATAGTGTCCTTGTCTGTCTTTCTTTATGGCTGTTGTCTTAAAGTATATTTTGTCGGATATGAGTATTGCAATTCCTGCTTTCCTTTCTTTTCCATTGGCATGAAATATTTTTTCCCATCCCCTAACTTTCAATCTATCTGTGTCCTTTGCCCTAAGGTGAGTCTCCTGTAGGCAGAAGATTGTAGATTTTTGTTTTTTTATCCATTCTACCACTCTGTGTCTTTTGATTGGAGCATTAAGTCCATTGACATTTAAGGCGATTATTGGTAGATATGTATTTATTGCCATTTTATACCTTGTTTCCAGTTTATTCTATCTTTCTCTTTTCTTCTTTTCTCTTTTTGTTTGGATGGTTTCTATTTATTTTATGCTTGAGTGCTTTTCTTTTCAGTATTTGCAGATGTGATGTTTCATTTTGATTTGTGGTTGCCCTGTTTTTAATGTATGTTAACATCTTCTTATATCTGCTTGCTGTAGCCTGATAGCAATATGGGCTTAAACACATCATTAAATTTTGTTTTAAAGTTTAAAAAAATTGGACAATATTTTCTCATTTTCCCTCCCCAAAATATATATTATTTTGTTGTCTTTTTTTATTTTTTATTTCTTTTTAGCATCTTCATGGTTATATCTGTATGCCGGCTATTGAAATGATTGCTTCCCATTTGTGTTTTCCTCCATTCTATTTGTTACTTTTTATTTTATTTTTTATAGGAATCCTTTCAGCATTTCTTTTAAAAACGGTTTAGTATTGGAGATTGGATTAAGACGGCAGAATAGAAGGACTGGAGCTCAACTTCTCTCCCAAAAAACAGCAAAAATACAACCAAATGTCAAGCAACCTTCAACCAAATGGACTGTAAACTTCCAAAAAAGATACTCTGCTACAGAAGACACAGCGGAGACCACATCAAAAGGGAGGAGGGGCGATTATGTGATAGAAGCAACCCCATACCACCGGGTGGGAAGCCCTAAAGACTGGAAAGTAACTGCATCACAGAGACTCAGCTACAGGACTGAGAGTTCTGAGCCTCACGTCAAATCCCCATGCCTGGGGATCGGGCACAAGGAGAAAGAGCCCCTGTAGCATCTGGCATTGAAGGCCAGTGGGGCTTGTGTGCAGGAGCTCCACAGGACTGGGGGAAACAGAGACCCCACTCTCAAAAGGCACACACAGGCTTTCATGTGCACTGGGTCCCAGGGCAAAGCGGTCTCCAGAGGAATCCAGGTGGAACCTGACTGCAATTCCTGGAGGATCTCCTGGGAAAACAGGGGTGACTGTGCCTTGTTGTGGGGAAGGGCATTGGAGGTGAAGCTCTCGGGAACATTCAGCAGCCTGCATTTCTCTGGAGGGGGTCATTTCTGGGAAAATCTGGTCCCTCCAATCAGGGCTGAGAAGCCCCAGGCCAAACCATAATCCAGGTGGGATCTCAGCCCCACCCATCAGTAAACAGGCTGCCTAAAGTCCCCTCAGGCAGACAGCCAGGCTCTAATCTCATCCAGAGACAAAGCCCCATCCATCAGAGAGAGAGGAATGAACCCCACCTACCTGTGAGCAGGCATCATTCCCTCCCATCAGGAAGCCTACAGCAAACACACTCCATACCGACTTTAGCCATAGGGGAGGCAAACACCTGAACTAAGAGAGGCTAAAACTCTATTGTTGACACAAAGGTCACCACACCAAAAACCTATAAAAATGAAAAGACAGAAAACTCTAACTCAGATAAGGGAGAAAGAGAAAAGCCTGGACAAACAGCTCAGTAATGAGGAGATTATCAGCCTCCCAGAAAGAGACTTTAGACTGTTGATGCTGAAGATGAAGCAAGGCATTGGAAATAGACTGGAGGCAAAGATTGATCATTTACAGGAAACACTGAGCAAATAAATACAAGCTGTAAAAATTAAACAAGAAGAGATGCAAAATAAAATAACTGAAATAAAAAATTCATTAGAAGCAGCCAACAGCAGAATACAGGAGGCAGAAGAACAAATCAGTGAGGTGGAGGACAGATTAGTGGAAATCACTAATGCAGAGGAGAAAAGAGATAAAAGATTGAAAGGAAATGAGCAGAGTCTCAGAGAACTCTGGGATAATGTTAAACGCACCAACATCCATATTATAGGGGTGACAGAGGGAGAAGAGAGAGAGAAGGGGACAGAAAAAATATCCGAGGAGATCATAGCCGAAAACATTCCTAATATGGGAAAGGAACCACTCACTCAAATCCAGGAAACACAACAGGTACCATATAAAATAAACCCAAGGAGGAACACCCTGAGACACATATTAATCAAAATGACCGAAATTAAAGACAAAGAGAAAATATTGAAAGCAGCTAGGGAAAAGAAACAAATGACATACAAGGGAACCCCAATAAGGTTATCAGCAGATTTTTCATCTGAAACTCTACAGTCCAGAAGGGAGTGGCATGATATACTAAATGTGATGAAAGGGAAAAACTTCCAACCAAGATTACTTTATCCAGCAAGGCTCTCATTCAGATCTGAAGGAGAGATCAAAACCTTTACAGATAAGCAAAAGCTAAGAGATTTCTGCAACACTAAACCAACTTTACAACAAATCCTAAAGGAACTTCTCTAGGCAGAAAAGAAAAGGACACAACCAGAATCAAAAACACCACAAATGACAAGGCCCACCAATAAAGGAATATATACAGTAAAGATACTAAATCATCCATGCACAATTATGCTACCCAAAACAGTAATCAGGAGAAGAGAGCACAAATGCAGGTCACTGGAGAAGCAGGTGCAATTAAGAAACCAACAACTTAATACAATCTCATTTATATATAGACTCCTATATCAAAACTTCAGGGTAATCACAAATCAAAAATCTATAATTGATACACCAGCAAATAAGAAAAATCAACTCAAATACAACATTAAAGATAGCCATCTTGTGAGAGGAGACAACAAGAGAATAACAGAAGAAAAGAGCAACAAAAACCCCAAAGAGTTAATAAAATGGCAAAGAGGACATATATATCAATAATTACCTTAAATGTAATAGACTGAATGCCCCAGCGAAAAGACATAGACTAGCCGAATGGATGCAAAAACAAGAAGCATATACATGCTGTCTTCAAGAGACCCACTTCACTTCTAGAGACACATACAAATTGAAAGTGAGACGATGGAAGAAAATATTCTATGCAAATGGGCATCAAAAGAAAGCCAGAGTAGCAATACTCCTATCAGACAAAATAGACTTTAAAATGAAGAACATTTCAAGAGACAAGGAAGGGCACTACATAATGATCAAAGGATCAATCCAAGGAGAAGACATAGCCATTTTAAATATCTATGCACCTGACATAGGATCACCACAATATATAAGGCAACTGCTAACAACTTTAAAAGGAGAAATCAACAATAACACCATCATAGTGGGGGACTTTAACACCCCACTTACAGCAATGGACAGGTCAACCAGGCAGAAAATCAATAAGGAAACACAGGCCCTGAATGAAGCATTAGATCAGATGGACTTAATAGATATTTATCGGACATTCCATTCAAGTGCAACAAAATACACATTCTTCTCAAGTGCGCATGGAACATTCTCTAAGATTGATCATATCCTGGGTTACAAATCAAGCCTCAGTAACTTTAAGAAAATTGAAATCATTTCAAGCATCTTCTCTGACCACAATGCTATACGACTGGAAATCAACAACAAGAAAAA
>PVHT020000286.1:2410435-2422663 GCA_004024745.2 Catagonus wagneri | reverse complement strand
GAATGGCCATCATCAAAAAGTCTACAGACATTAAGTGCTGGAGAGGGTGTGGAGAAAAAGGAACCCTATTACACTGTTGGTCGGAATGCAAATTGATGCAGCCACTGTGGAAAACAGTATGGAGATTCCTCAGAAAACTGAAAATAGAATTACCATTTGATCCAGCAATCCCACTCCTGGGCATCTATCCAGCAGAAACCACGACTCTAAAAGACCCATGTACTCCAGTGTTCATTGCAGCACTCTATACAATAGCCAGGTTATGGAAACAACCTAAATGCCCATCGACAGAAGAGTGGATAGGGAAGTTATGGTTTATACACACAATGGAATGTTACTCAGCCATTAAAAGGAACGAATCACCAACATTTATAGCAACATGGATGGACTTAGAAATTATCATGCGAAGTGAAACCAGTCAGACAATTAGCCAGCAACACCCAAAGCTACCGCTTACATGTGGAAACTAAAAAGACACAATGAACCTTCTTACAGAATAGACAATGACTCACAGACTTTAGAAAACCTTGGTTTTTCAAATAAGACAATCTGGGGTGTGGGGGGATGCACTGTGGGTTTGGGATACAAAATCTGTAAAATTGACTTGTGATGATTTATGTACTCCTATAATTGAAATAAAATCCATTAAGAAAAAAAAAAGGTTTAGTATTGCTGTACTCTTTAAGCTTTTGTTTGTTGGAGGAATTCTTTATTTACCCTTCGATTTTAAATGAAATTCTGTCTGGGTAGAGTATTCTAGGTTGCAAACTTTTTCCTTTCAGCACTTTAAATATATCTTGCCACTCCCTTCTGGCCTGTAGTACTTCTGTGGAGAAATCAGCAGACGGCCTTATGGATGATCCCTTATACTTAACACTTTGCTTTTCTCTTGCTGCCTTTAGGATCCTCTCTTTATCTTTAATTCTTGCCATTTTTAATATAATATGCCTTGGTGTGGTTCTGTTTGGTTTCAACTTGTTTGGGGCCCTCTGTGCTTCCTGTATGTTGATGTCAGATTCCTTCAGATTTGAAAAGTTTTCAGACATAATTTCTTCAAATATATTTTCAATCCACTTTTATTTTTCTTCTCCTTCTGGAATTCTGCTTATGTGTAGATTGTGTTGCTTTACATTATCCTATAGATCTCTTATATTGCTTTCATGTTTTTTTCATTTGGTTTTCTGTCAGCTGTCTTGACTGGGTGATTTCCATTATTCCATCTTCCATGTCAGTAATTTGTTCCTCTGCATTATTAAAACTGCTCTTTCTTGCCTTTAGCTCAGTTTGAATCTGCACATGAGTGTTCTAGCTTTTCTTGTCTCCTCCTATTTTCTAGTTTCTCTCTAAGGGAATCTGCATTGCTGTTTGCATCTTCTCTTAATTTGTTGATATTCAGTCTTAATTCCTTCAGTATTTTCACTGCCTCCCTTCTGAACTCACTTTCTGTGAGATTGCAGAGGTCTGTTTCATTGTTGGCTGCTTTAGATGACTTGTCCTGTTCTTTTAACTGGGAATGGTTTCTGAGCTTCTTCATCTTGCTTGTGTTTTTCTTTTTCTCTGAGTTTGGGGAAGCCACACTGTAGTCTTGTAGTCCTCTTCTAGGCAAGAGCACCCCTTTGTATTTTTTTTTTTGGTGTGATTACTATTAATTTTTGGAGTGGGTGTTTGAATATTTGGTGTCTCTTTCTTTGCTGTGAGTAGGCTCTTTCTCAGTGGAGCTCTGTGTGTTTTCAGGGAAAATGAAGCAATGTTTAGGGCCAGCAGTTGGTGCTTGTTCTGTGGGCTTTCAAGAGCCACAAGGACCTGCAGGAAAGTCACACTGGCTACTCCTAGTTGCCAGGCCCTGGGAAGTGGTAATGAGCTTTAGGCAGATCTACCAGGTGTCCAGAGCAATTGGCAGTAGCAGAAGCAGGAAGTATGATTTCCCATGATAGTGAGAGCCACAACAGCAAGTGTTCAATTGCAAAGCCCTCCTCTGAGTTGATTGGAACCAGGTGTACCTGTTCAGAGACTCAGTGGAAGTGGGCCATGATCATCTCTAGAGGCAGTGATAACTGTGGTGGCTTGCCCCCTCCACCTGTAGACCATGCATGAAGCAAACTGTTTCACTTAGCCCACATAAGAGGTGCTGTACAAGTTGCTCTTAGTTGCAGAGTCCTGGGAAGTGATAGAGATCAGGAATTTGGGCACTACCCAGAGCACTCAGGAGTGGGAGAAGCAGGGTTGGTGTTTTCCCAGGAGTGAACAGTCTCTGGTGTTTGGCAGGCCCCATGTGGCACCTAACCCCCCAGTGCCCTTGGCCCACACTAGAGGTGCCTGGTAACCTGTAGCCTGCACAAGAAGTGCCCAGTCTCTTGTATAGGAGCAAAGGTCTTATGGATGGTTGCTCCGGAAATGCCAGACCAATGCGGACAGGCAAGTCGCCTCCATTTTGTGGGCAGTCTGCACCCCAGGAAACCTGATCATTAGATAGGTGTCATTAGATAGGCAGTCTAGCTAGCTGCTTCCTGGAATGGGTGTACTGCGTCCAGTGATGCCTGATCCACAGCAGTCCAGCAAGGGACCTCTGGTCTCTTGACCTGGGCAGTTTGTGTCCAGAAGATGCTGGGGCAACAGCAGTTTAGCAATCAGCCTCAGGTACCCAGATACCGTGGATTGCTCCTGGGCAGCCCCACCCTTTGCAAGGTTCTCTCCAGCTGGCAGAGTTCTTCTCTCAATCCAACCAGCTCTCAGCATTCAGGCTGCTGGGACCAGAGCACGACCTGCCTCACCACCGTTTCTACATGACCAGCCATGTCTGAGCAGTCCACACTGCCGAGGCTGGGCAACCTGCCCTGCCAAGCCTCTGAGACCCACCCCACCACAGCTGTGTGTCAGGCCCCACCGAGGTTGCAGGACCCACTCCACCGAGGCTGTGTGACCTGCCCTGCCAAGGCTCTGAGATCTGCCCTGCCATGCTGAGGCTGCAGGACCCACCCCACGGAGGCTGCATGACCTGTCCTGCCAAGGCTCTGAGACCTGCCACAAGGCTGCACAAATTGCCCTGCTGTGGCTCTGAGACCCACCCCGAGCCTGCACATCCTGCCCCACCAAGGTTGTATGCTCTGCTCCATCTGCGCTAGTTCGAGGTGTTTCCTATGGTGGCCAGCCACTCCCCCTCTCCCTCTCCCCAACTATGGAGGTTTGCCTCCCCTGCGGGACCATACTTCCCTGGTTCCCTCTGTCCTGGATCTCCACTCCACTGCCAGCAGGGTATCGCTCTCCCAATTGTGTCGCACAGCTCCCTAGCTGCACAGGCTGAGTCCACACCACCAACCCCAGCCCTCTCCCAGGGACTGACCTCCAGAGCCTAAGTCTTAACACCCAGCCCCTGCCTGAGAGTCTCAGGCTGTGGTGTCTGTGCTGGTATTCTTACGAACTGTGGGGCTCTCACTCCACTTTGCTGTTCTCAGTCCAGCTGCTGTGCTTTTCTTGGTTTTTGAGGTCCCTCCGGCTTGGCTGATCTTTTTGTAGGTTAGGTGGCTTCCCAGTGTGTGGGCTCCTTTTCTCCTTCACAGCTCCCTCTCTGGGGTGCTGCTGCCGTCCTGATTCATTTCTCTCTCTCTTTCTATTTTTTTTTTCTGTTGTTCTGCCCAGTTATGTCAAGAGTTTCTTTAACTTTTGGACGTTTAAATTCTACCAGCATATAGTTGATGCTCTGTCCAAGTTGTTTTGCATTTAGACGTGTTTTCTTGATGTGCTTGTGGGAGAGGGCGGGCATGACCTCTTACTCCTCTGTCATCTTGCCACCACCCTCGAGAATGGTTTTGATTTTCTTTATATTTCCTATTGGCTATTGCTGTTAATGAAAAATGCTATTGAGAATTATGTTTCTTATTCAATATGTTGAGCACACACATACATGTAAATAATATTATTCTCATATAATATACTGAGAGAAGAAAATAGAAAGTAAAATAAAAGTTGCTTCCCAGTTTTCACATCTTCTTTCTTGCCTTGTTCTATTATATTGGTTGAGCCCTCTTCTAAATGTGAAACCATAGAGTGAAAATAGATATCCTTTTATTTTTTTTGATTTCAATAACTTCTAAATTTTCAATAACAGGTATGATTTCTGATGTAGGATTTTGTTGCTAAATTGTATCAAATTAATTAGTATTCAATTTCAGATACTGTTAAAGTAATACCAAAGAATATGAATGTATAAGAAAGAGTGAAAGCAAAAGCATGTGTTAATATGACAAAAATGAAAAAATAAATGTAATGGACAAAATCCAAAGTTGATAATTTCAAAACATTAGCAAATTGCAAACTACTGGGAAGAATGATCAAGAAATTAGATGTAAATGAATAATACTTAAATATGAAAAATGACTTTATTGTAAAAAATCATGGGAAAAATCTGTATTCAAATACATTTCTATATGAGTTTAGACATTTTAATTAAAATATAAATTTACAAAATTAACTCAAAAAGAAGTAAACCTGAAAAAATCATTAGCTATTGAATGATTGAATTATAAGTTTATATTTCTTTTCTCTAAATTAGTGTCATTAGATAGGCTCAGAAAGTTTTATAGGGTGTTTTTACCAAACCTCCAATGAACAATTACCTATTTCTTACAGATTTTTCTAGACTAAAGAAAAAAATGAAAAGCTGCTACACTACTTGATGATGTTACCAATTAGATATTTAATAAAGTATAAAATAAGTGGGACATTTAAAATATTTAATAGAAGCATAAAGAAGAAAAGAGGCCAAATAAAATATGAGCAGTTTGAGACTATCATCTACAAAAGACACAAAATGAGCAATTTGAGACTCTCATGTACAAAAGATACAAAAAGATACATGTAAGGTCTTTTTCCAAGGGTATAAGAAATATTTAACTTAGAATATGCATGAATGTAATCCATCACTTTATGTAAAAAAGCCATGTGAGCCACTAAATAGACTCAGAAAATGCCTTTAATAAAATTCAATATCTCATTCATTTTCTAAAACTAAAATTATGCTATTTTAAAATTTATCTTTTATTTTGCAACTTTTTCTTAAATATTCATATAGTTACTTCAAATTCAATGATTTCTCTATTCTTTTCTATCTACCACTGCTACACTTTTTCACCACCACCACCTCTCACTCTTCTCTGTATCTCTCGCTTATAAAATATACATAGTAACTTTTCAGTTTTTCTTCATTTCTTACATTTTTAAAATAATTTTACTTTGTCTACTTAAATCACTAATTGACTCACCAGTTGTACCATTTTATTAGATTTTCTTTCTAATTTTTACTTTAATATATATGATATTGGTCTGATGCTTATAATCATTTCATTTTGTATTATTCCTGTTTTCTTTGCAAACTGTTCTGTTAGCAAAGATAATAATATTTTTCTTTATTGCAAAATATTTAATATTTCCTCTGGTATGTTTTTTATGTTGATCCTCTTACAAAAAGCCCATAACTCTAATTTAGAACTGCTACTTTGCTCTATTGGTCTGTACAGCCCCAGGATAGAACTTATATTTGTATTTTACACTCTCCTTCAGAACTGGTAGTGCTGTTCTGCATGTTTTTGTTATTTTTGGTTTATTGTTCTATGTGTGTTGTTTTGTTATTTCTATTTGTCATTGACTATTTGTCGTAGATGCATCTCTTTTTTTCTAACCCATAAGCAGGGGATGCTTTGATGAACATACTGATGACAGTTAACAATTTTTTCAACAGAATTTCACCAACTTGGAATAAACCCAGCCTATAACTCTAACATATGGATTGCCATGATTTAAACATGATCCCAGAAGTCTTGAATCACACTGTGTGTATTTGCCTCCACCTACTTCCTGGTACAACACTTTCTCACCACTCAGAGTTTTCTCTTATTATCTGTGCAGAAATTTATTTATTATGTGTTTTATACACACACAGGCACACACACACATGCATGCACACACACACACACACACACACACACACACACACACACACACACTCATACAATATTCCTATGTGTTTAGAGTTGAGTTGTAGGAAGATTATGCATACTGCTCTGTATTTACCAGTAGTTCACCTCCATACCACCGCCACCATGTTATCATCTTTCTGGTATCTTTCTAATTTTTCAAACACATAGATATTTTAAAATAATGGCATAATTATTAACTTTAAAACTAGATTAAAATTTGCACTTTGTCATACTGATTTACTTATCTGTGTATATACGTATGTAAATAGATATACTAAACTTTTTGAAAGAAATTGTTTTACTTCTCCTCTTAAATATTTTAATGTGTATTTCCTAAAACTAAAAACATTCTTTCACAAAACAACAATAGCAATACCACACTTAAAGAAACCAACAATATTTTGTTATGATCTAATATCTCTTTTATATTCAGATTTTCTCAGGATTCCCCCAAATGTGTTTTTTTATTTCTTGTTAAACCATTATATAATATTTTTTCTTACTAACACAGTAAGTCGGTTTTCTTGAAAGGATTTCCAGAGGTTCCTGATTGTTTCCTCTTTGTATTATATCATCTGATTAGGTGAAAGTTTATGGGAAATGGGTAATTTACAAAGTACCAAAACTTCATCTGAACGATTATTGATTTGTTGCAAAGAAAACATATCTTTAAGATATAGGATATAGTGATTTCCCTTAAGCAAATCATCAAATTTAGTACTGCTAATATTTGGTTACCAGATATATGGATCTTGATGTGTTACAACTATTGTGGATTGAACGTATCTCCCCCAAATTTTTGTGTTGAAGCCCTTATTCTCTGATGTGAAGGAATTTACAGATGGGAATCTTTGGGTGTTAATTATGTTGAGATGTAATAATGAAAATAGGACTCTCATGATGGGATTAGTGTCCTTATCAGAAGCAACAGCACTTATGTAGACTTGTGAATACAATGCTAGAAGGTAGCTCTCTTCAGCTCACAAGGAGAGCTCTCAGCAAGAACCAAACATGTTGGCACTCTAATTTTGGTCTTTTAGCTTCCAGAACAGTCAGAAAATAAATTTCTGTTTAAGCCCTCTACTCTATGATAAAGACTGAGCTGACTAGTTCATTAACTAAGGATGAATTACCATTTCTCTTACATAGGCTAGTTAAATACTTAATTCTTTTAATTGCCTTCTTTCAGTTTTTAATAAAAAATTATTTTAAAAATCACTACTAATGGTGACAAAACTTTTTCCTTTACAACCCCTTTCTCTCTTCTCTCTCTCTGACTTATCACTAAATGAAATACATACTCAGTGTTGTACAATCAATTATAGGCATTCTTTCTATGCAACTCTTTATGTTTATATTTGCCCATAATGGCAGTGGAAGCCTCTTCAAGCTGGCTTCTCATATCTCCTGATATGCTCTTACTAGACACTAGATACACCTTTGTTCTCTAGCACAAGAAGACATTCTAGACACAATTTATATTTTTCCTCTGTCAGATCTACTGTAAGCCATCCCCCCAAAATAAAAAAATCTGATTCTTCTAGTGAGGAAACCAAGATATGCTTTATAAATGTTTTAATAATTAATTTTTGTAATGTCAGTTTGCTCTGAACATCCATGACTAATAGCACCTTCTCCAATATGATGACCAAAAATATGTCTAAATATTGCTCAATATGCCCTGGTAGGAAAATAACCCCAGTTTAGAGTCAGTGACTTACATGAATGAAGTTATTGTGTGAATACTCTTTTGAGCCTTGATTTGTTCCTTTAAGTAATGTAAAATGAAGATCATTCCAAATCAGCTCAGAGATAATCTTCATTATGCTCTAATATCTCATGGTACTCTACTGTGCAGCAGTATTGTGTTCATTTAAAGACCATCTGTTGCTGAACAGAGAATAAATTTATGCATATGCTCTTTCATGCTTGTTGAGGTATATATCCAGGATAGATTCCTTAAAATAGGGTTGTGAAGTTAAAAGAAAGGGGAATATAAATTTGTACAACCACTATTAAAAAGTGTGGAGGTTCCTCATAAAACTAAGTATATAACTACCCTATGACCCAGCCATTCCACCCTTGGGCATATATCCAGGTAAAACTGTCACTGAAAAACATGCATGAACCCCTGTGTTCATTACAGCACTATTCACAATAGCCAAAACATCTAAACAACATGAATGCCCATCCACAGATGAATGGATCAGGAAGATGTAGTACCTATATACAATGGCATACTACTCAACCATAAAAGTGAAAAAATAATGCCATTTGCAGCCACATGCTTGGAACTAGAGTCTCTCATGCTGAATGAATATGTCAGAAATGAAAATAAAGGCACCGTATGATATCACTTATACATGGAATCAAAAATATGGCAAAAAGATCTATCTACAAAACAGATAAGATCATGGACATGTAGTACAGACTCGTGTTTGCTGGGGGGGGAGAGGGAGGGAGTGGGATGGATTGGTAGTCTGGGTTTAGTAGATGAAACTCTTCTATTTGGAGTGGATGAGCAATGAGATCATGCTGTATAGCACAGGGAACTTTACACCTAATCACTTGTGTTGGAACATGATGGAGGATAATGTGAGAAAGAGTGTGCATATTATGTGTGACTGGGTCACTTTGTCATATAGCAGAAACTGACAGAACATTGTAAATCAATCATGATAAAAAATTAAAAAAATAATTAATTAAAGGAATAGTGCATGTGTAATTCTGTTGTATATGGTGACACTCCTCAAAATAATTTTATGATTTTCCATTCCCTTGAGCAATGTGTGAAAGTGCCTGTTTCATAAAAACTTTGTCAAAGCAGCTTATTTCATTTTGAGTATAGGGGTTGAAGCGGAGGCTCCAATGATACTGGTTTTGCTGATTTAATTGATGAGACCTAGCATTTCCAAGTAGTCTTCTGCATTTTCCCCCATAAGTAAAATCAAAATATGTTTATTATATATTTAAGGGCCAATTTATTTTCCTGTGACTCCATGTTTTTATACTTTAGTTTTTTTATGCTAGGTTTTGGGTTTTGTCACCTCTCTTTTTTAGACTTTTTTTAAAAGAGATTTTCCTTAATATAATGTTGAAATATTTTCTGATTTCTCATTTGTATTTTGACTGGCTCATGGTGATTTTACTATGTAATTTCTTATCATTTCTTCGTAGTGCTTCTATTGCCTCTGGGTTTGAATTATGTGAGAAATTGGTTTCCATACTTGCAGCTTATAAATGAATTCATGTTCTTATTTTTTATATTTTATTTGAGTTCTCTTTGGAATTTTCCAGATATGGATGCAAAATATGCAACAAAAATTTTATGACTATCTTGTACTTTTAAAACAATTTTTAAATCATTATTTTTCCCTAATTACTTGAAATGTCACCTTTATTATATACTGAAGCTCAGTATATAGTGAGTTCATTTTTGGGGGTCTTCTACTCCATTCCATTAATGAGGAAAACTTTCTTGTTCTGAAGCCACTATGTTTGAAATGGAGAATTTGCAGTATTTCTAACATACGGTAGGATTTAATATCATCATTTAACTGCTTCAAGATGTTTTTGGCTAGTAGACATTTATTTTTCCCTTTCAGCATTGTAATTAACATATCTAGCATCAAAAAATATTGGTATCCAGCATGAAATGTCTATTTGTTCAAGTCTACTTGTGTCTCTTTTGGAAATAAATATTTCCTCATACAGATATTATACATTTCTTATTAAATATATACCTAGTTACTTTATTTTTTCAGATTTATTATGAATGGAATCTTGAAATAATAACTTGATGAATTAGACTTCAAAATTATTAACTTTGGTTCACCAAAAATCACAACTTAGAAAATGAAAAGAAAAATGACAGATTAGGAGACAATATCCATAAAACACATTTGTTTGCTTCTCGGCCTTTAGGCTAAGATCAAGCGTATAAAACATATTTAATAAAGAATTGGTATCCAGAATACTTAAAGAATTTTCATAGGTAATAATAAAAAGAAATCAAACAACCTTATTTTTTTTAAATGGGCAAAAGATTTGAAGACACACTTTACTAAAGATGACACGAGGATGAAAAATAAAAGCATGAAAAATGTTCTATATCATTACTTACTAGAGAAATACGAATTAAAAATATAATATCACAGCACTACAAATCTGTTAAAATGTCTAAAATCAAAAGAGGTCAAATGGTCTCACTTAACACCAAAGGCAAGGACATTTGGTAAGCAGCATTGACTACCACAAGTCATCTTCAGGGTAACTGCTCTAACGGCCTGATTCTGAAACATCTTGTTCTCCACTCCTCTGTCTGTTTTTAGTACCCTGGCTTTTTTCTCTCACTCATACTCTCCATATTACCTTCAACCTTTGTACTTTTATACACATAGGTTCCTCTGCTTTAATTTTTTTCTCTGTCTTTGCATAGTTCTGCTTTATTTCTGGGAAGACACATTCTTTTCTTAGTTCTCAGCATAAATTCCTCTTCCCCTTCAGACTGTATACCACAAGTGGAATTTAATATAGATTGTAAAATCATGAGATGAATCTCTCTTTAGTCAATATCCCATAAATATCTGAAGAAAGGAGACCACACTTGATTTTACATTATAGTATGTAATTAGATCTCTGTAAAGCTCTGGCATATCTCAGCTACACATTCAACATTGTCAAATCAGATTTCCCATGGTGGCACAGTGGGAACGAAACTGACTAGGAGCCATAAGGTTGTGGGTTCAAGTCCTAGCCTTGCTCAGTGGGTTAAGGATCCGGCGTTGCTGTGAACTGTTGTGTAGATCACAGACATGGCTCAGATCCTGTGTGGCTTTCGCTGTGGTGTAGGCCAGCAGCTGTAGCTTCTATATGACCCCTAGCCTGGGAACCTCCATATGCCTCAGGTGTGGCCCTAAAAAGCAAAATAAATAAACAAATAAAAATATAAGGAAAAAAAATTTTGAATCAATGTGTGAGTGAATAAACAAACTTTAAAATAGGTGGCTCATTGTATTTATTATTACAGTCTAGCAATAAATAATAAAAATGTGAAAAACCTGCAGTAAAACCATGAAAATCCAGAAAACTGTGTGAAGAATATTTCAAAAAATTTTTAAAATTTTCAGTTTTCATTTTTTAAAAATATTTTCTCTTTTAATTATGTAATAGTTATATATTAAGAATTTATTTTTTATTGAAGTATAGTTATGTATAATATATAAATTACAGGTATATGACGTAGTTAGTGATTCATTGTTCAAAGGTTATATTCCACTTACAGTTATTGTAAAATAAGAATTATTTTCCTTGTGTTCATTATAGCCTTGTAGATTACTTTATACCTAATAGTTTTTACCCTACTTCTACATTTAGATAGATAATGCCCTACTGCTAAATTTCCCCTCCAAAATTCCACCTCCACACTGGTAAAAACTAGTTTGTGCTCTATAACTGCCTTTTTTTTTTCCACATACTGGATTTTATTTCAATTATAGGTCAAAACATCACTGGTAAATTTGGTAGATTTTGTGTCCCAAACCCCCAGTGTATCCTCCCACCCCCAGATTGTCTTATTTGAAAAAGCAAGGTTTTCCAAAGTCTGTGAATTATTGTCTGTTCTGCAGAGAAGTTCATTGTGTCTTTTCAGTTTCCACATGTAAGCAGTAGCAATGATTGTCACTGTCTAATTGTCTGAATGGTTTCACTTCACATGATAATTTCTAGGTTCGTCCATGTTGCTATAAATGTTGGTAGTTCGTTCCTTTTAATGGCTGAGTAATATTCCATTGTGTGTATGTACCAGATCTTCCCGATCCACTCCTCTGTTGATGGGCATTTAGGTTGTTTCCATGACCTGGCTATTGTATAGAGTGCTGCAATGAACACTGGAGTACATGTGTCTTTTCGAGTCACGGTTTCCACTGGATAGATGCCCAGGAGTGGGATTGCTGGATCATCAAATGGTAATTCTATTTTGAGATTTCTGAGGAATCTCCATACTGTTTTCCACAGTGGCTGCATCAATTTGCATTCCGACCAACAGTGTAATAGGGATCCTTTTTCTCCACACCCTCTCCAGCACTTAATGTCTGTAGACTTTTTGATGATGGCCATTCTGGCTGGTGTAAGGTGGTAGCTCAGAGTGGTTTTGATTTGCATTTCTCTAATGAGCAGCGATGTTGAACATCTTTTCATGTGTTTATTTGCCATCTGCATGTCTTCTTTGGAGAATTATCTGTTTAGACCTTCTGCC
>PVHT020000286.1:2374862-2403086 GCA_004024745.2 Catagonus wagneri | reverse complement strand
CCTCCAGAGAAATGCAGGCTAATGAATGTTCCCGAGAGCTTCACCTCCAGTGTCCTTCCCCCACAACAAGGCACAGTCACCCCTATTTTCCCAGGAGATCCTCCAAGAATTACAGTAAGGTCCACCCGGATTCCTATGGAGACTGTTTGCCCTGGGACCCAGTGCACGTGAAAGTCTGTGTGTGCCTTGCAAGGATGGGGTCTCTGTTTCACCCAGTCCTGTGGAGCTCCTGCACACAAGCCCCGCTGGCCTTCAATGCCAGATGCTCCAGGGGCTCTTTCTCCCTGTGCCCGATCCCCAGGCGTGGGGTTTTGACGTGGGGCTCAGAACTCTCAGTCCTGTAGCTAAGTCTCTGTGATGCAGTTACTTTCCAGTCTGTAGGGCTTCCCACCCGGGAGGTATGGTGTTACTTCTATCGTGTAATCGCCCCTCCTACCTCTTGATATGGTCTCCTCTTTGTCTTCTGGAGTAGAATATCTTTTTTGGAAGTTTACAGACCATTTGGTTGAAGGCTGCTCAGCATTTGTTTGTAGTTTTGCTGTTTTTCGGGAGAGAAGTTGAGCTCCAGTCCTTCTATTCCGCCATCTTAATCCAATCAGCTCGCTTCTAGGTATTTTTTAATTTCCTCTTTGATTTCTTCAGTGATCCATTGGTTATTCAGTAGCATCTTGTTTATTCTCCACGTGTTTGTATTTTTTGCCATATTTTTCTTGTTGTTGATTTCCAGTCGTATAGCATTGTGGTCAGAGAAGATGCTTGACATGATTTCAATTTTCTTAAAGTTACTGAGGCTTGCCATGTAGCCCAGGATATGATCAATCTTAGAGAATGTTCCAAGCAGACTTGAGAAGAATGTGTATTCTGTTGATTTTGGATGGAATATCCTTTAAATATCTATTAAGTCCCTCTGATCTAATGCTTCATTCAGGGCCTGTGTTTCCTTATTGATTTTCTGCCTGGATGACCTGTCCATTGCTGTTAAATTCCCCCACTATGATGGTGTTATTGTTGATTTCTCCTTTTAAGGTTGTTAGCAGTTGCCTTATATATTGTGGTGATCCTATGTCAGGTGCATAGATATTTAAAATGGTTATATCTTCTCCTTGGATTGATCCTTTGATCATTATGTAGTGCCCTTCCTTGTCTCTTAAAATGTTCTTCATCTTAAAGTCTATTTTGTCTGATAGGAGTATTGCTACTCCAGCTTTCTTTTGATGCCCGTTTGCATAGAATATTTTCTTCCATCCTCTCACTTTCAATTTGTATGTGTCTAGAAGTGAAGTGGGTCTCTTGAAGACAGCATATATATGGGTCTTGTTTTTGTATCCATTTGGCTAGTCTATGTCTTTTGGCTGGGGCATTCAGTCCATTAACGTTTAAGGTAATTATTGATATATATTTTCTTTTTGTCATTTTATTAACCGTTTGGAGTTTTTGTTGCTCTTTTCTTCTTCTGTTATTCTCTTGTTGTCTCCTCTCACAAGATGGCTATCTTTAATGTTGTATTTGAGTTGATTTTTCTTATTTGCTGGTGTATCAATTGTAGATTTTTGGTTTATGGTTACCCTGAAGTTTTGGTATTGGAGTCTATATATACATGGGATTGTTTTAAGATGTTGGTTTCTTAATTGCACGTGCTTCTCCAGTGACCTGCATTTGTGCTCTCTTCTCATGATTTCTGATTTTGGTAGCATAATTGTGCATGGATGACTTTGCATCTTTAGTGTATATATGCATTTACTTGTGAGTCTTGTCATTTGTGGTGTTTTTGTTTCTGGTTGTGGCCTTTCCTTTTCTGACTAGAGAAGTTCCTTTAGGATTTGTTGTAAAGCTGGATTAGTGTTGCAGAAATCTCTTAGCATTTGCTTATCTGTAAAGGTTTTGATCTCTCCTTCAAATCTGAATGAGAGCCTTGCAGGGTAAAGCAACCTTGGTTGGAATATTTTCCCTTTCATCACATTAAGTATATCATGCCACTCCCTTCTAGCCTGCAGAGTTTCAGCTGAAAAATCTGCTTATAACCTTATTGGGGTTCCCGTGTATGTCATTTGTTTCTTTTCCCTAGCTGCTTTCAATATTTTCTCTTTGTCTTTAATTTCAGTCACTTTGATTAATATGTGTCTCAGTGTTTCTCCTTGGGTTTATTTTATATGGTACTTGTTGCACTTCCTGGATTTGAGTGAGTGGTTCCTGTCCCATATTAGGGAAATTTTCAGGTATAACCTCCTCCAATTTTTTTTCTGTCCGCTTTTCTCTCTCGTCTCCCTCTGGCACCAATGTTGGTACGTTTAACATTATCCAAAAATTCTCTGAGACTCTGCTCATTTCCTTTCAATCTTTTATCTCTTTTCTCTTCTGCATTAGTGTTTTCCACTACTCTGTCCTCCACCACACTGATTCGTACTTCTGTCTCCTGTATTCTACTCTTGGCTGCTTCTAATGAATTTTTTATTTCAGCTATTGTATTTTGTATCTCTTCTTGTTTAATTTTTACATCTTGTATTTCTTTGCTCAGTGTTTCTTGTAAATTATCATTCTTTGTCTCCAGTTTTTTTCCAATGCCTTGCATCATCTTCAGCATCAACAATCTAAAGTCTCTTTCTGGGAGGCTGATAATCTCCTCATCACTGAGCTGTTTTTCTGGGCTTTTCTCTTTCTCCCTTATCTGAGTTATAGTTTTCTATCTTTATATTTGTAGGTTTTTGTTGTGGTGAGCTTTTTGTAGACAATAGATTTGTAGCCTCTCTTAGTATTGGTGTTTGTCTCCCCTGTGCCTAAATTTGGTATGGGAGGGGCTTGCTGTAGGCTTCATGATGGGAGAGACTGATGCCTTCCCCCTAGTAGGCGGGGTTGATTTGTATCCCTCTGATTTGTGGGGATTTGTCTCTGAATGAGATTAGTGGCTGGATGTGTGCCTGAGGGGTCTTTAGGCAGCCTGTTTACTGATGTGTGGGTCTGAGATCCTACCTGGATTATTATTTGGTGTGGGGCTTCTCAGCTCTGATGGGAGGGACCAGATTTTCCCAGAAATGGCCACTTCCAGAGAAATGCAGGCTGATGAATATTCCTGAAAACTTCACCTCCAATGCCCTTCCCCCACCACAAGCCACAGTCACCCCTGTTTTCCCAGGAGATCCTCCAAGAATTGCACTCAGGTTCCATCCAGATTCTTATGGAGACTTTCCTTCTCCTTGGGACTGAATGCATGAGAATGTCTGTGTGTGCCTTTCAAGAATAGGGTCTCTGTTTCCCCCAGTCCTGTGGAGCTCCTGCGCACAAGCCCTGCTGGCCTTCAATGCCAGATGCTCTGGGGGCTCTTTCTCCCTGTGCCCGATCCCTAGGTATGGGGTTTTGACGTGGGTCTCCGAACTCTTAGCCCTGTAGCTGAGTCTCTGTGATGCAGTTACTTTCCAGTCTGTAGGGCTTCCCACCCGGGAGGTATGGGGTTGCTTCTATTGCATAATCACCCGTCCTACCTATTGAGTTGGTCTCATCTTTGTCTTCTGGAGCAAAATATCTTTTTTGGAAGTTTACAGTCCATTTGGTTGAAGGTTGCTCAGCATTTGGTTGTAGTTTTGTTTTTCCTTGGGAGAGAAGTTGAGCTCCAATCCTTCTATTCTGCCGTCTTAATCCAATCTCTCTGAACTCTGTATCTGTCTTTTTTTTTTTGGTTATATTCACTAGTTTGCTGTATTTTTTATATATCACATATAAATGACATCATACAACATTTATCATTCTCTGTCTGACTTATTTTACTTAGCATTATGTGTAAAAAGTGCATTTCATTTTCCTGCAAAAGGCAAAATTTCATTCTTTTTTATGGCTAAGTAATGTTCCATTAGATATGATACATATATATGTATAAGTATGTATCTGTCTATCTATCTCATCACATCTTTTTTTATCTATTCATATGTCAGTAGAGAATTAAGTTATTTTCATATTTTGACAATTGTAAATACAGCCGCTATGAACATTGAGGTGCAGGTATTTATCCAATTAGTGATTTTGTTTCTTTTTTCTTATATATATGCAGCAGTAAAATTGCTGGATCATACAGTACTTCTATAATTAGTTATTTGAGGAAACCCAATATTTTTTTCTACCCTGGCTACACCAATTTACATTCCCATCAATAGTATATGAATGTTCCCTTTCTCCACATACTTGCCCATATTTACTATTTTTGTTCTTTTTCATGATACCGTTTTGAAAGATGTGAGGTAATATTGCATTGTGGTTTTGATTTGCAATTCTCTGATCATTAGTGATATTGATTATCTTTTCATATGACTATTGGGTGTCTGCATTTTCTCTTTAGAAAAGTGTCTATTCAGTTCTTCTGCCCACTTTTCAATTGGGTTGTTTGCTTTTTCTTAATTTTTATTTTCATTTCTACATTATACCCAGCAGTACATCATGGTGACAGTGTTACACATACATATATGGATTCATCACAAGTGGTTAGACATAGTTCCCAGGGCTATACAGTAGGATATCCCTGCTTTTCCAGCCAAGAGGCAAGAGTCTACAACTATTAACCCCAGACCCCCCTACCATACCATTCCCTCCCCCACCCTTTTGAAAACTGCAAGTCTGTTCTCCAAGTCCTTGATATTCTTTTCTGCATAAAGGTTCATTTGTGCAGTATATTAGATTCCAGTTATTACTGATATCATATGATATCTGTCTTTCTCCTTCTGACTTACTTCACTCAGTATTAGGGTCTCTAATTCCATCCATGTTGCTGCAAATGACATTATTTTACTCTTTTTTATGGCTGAGTAGTATTCCATTGTGTATATATACCACATCTTCCTAATCCAATCATCTGTCGATGGACATTTGGGTTGTTTCCATGTCTTGGGTATTGTGAACAGTGCTGCAATGAACATGAGTGTGCAGGTGTCTTTTTCAAGGAAAGTTTTGACCAGGTATATGTCCAAGAGTGGGATTGCTGGGTCATATGGTAGTTCTATGTATAGTTTTCTAAGGTACCTCCATACTGTTTTCCATAGTGGTTGTACCAGCTTACATTCCCACCAACAGTGCAGGAGGGTTCCCTTTTCTCCATACCCCCTCCAGCAATTGTTGTTTGTGGACTTGTTAATCATGGCCATTCTGACTGGTATGAGGTGGTATCTCATAGTAGTTTTGATTTGCATTTCTCTAATCATCAGTGATGTTGAGCATTTTTTCATGTGCTTGTTGTCCATCTGCATCTCTTCTTTGGAGAACTGTCTATTTAGGTCCTTTGCCCATTTTTCAATTGGACTGTTGTTTTTTTTTTTGATGTTGATCTGCGTAAGTTGTTTATATATATTTTTGAGATTAAGCCCTTGTCGGTTGCATCATTTGACACTGTTTTCTGCCATTCTGTAAGTTGTCTTTTTTTTCCTTTTTGGTTTCCTTTGCTGTGCAAAAGCTTGTCAGCTTGATTAGGTCCCATTTTTTTTATCTTTCCTTTTGCTCATGGGCCAGAAAAGTAAATATAGTAAATATGGCTATACTACCCAAAGCAATCTACAGATTCAATGCAATCTCTATCAAATTACCCAAGACATTCTTCACAGAACTAGAACAAACAATCCAAACTTTTATATGGAACCACAAGATACCCAGAATCACCAAAGCAATTCTAAAGAACAAAAATCAAGCAGGAGGCATAACTCTCCCAGACTTTAGGGAATATCATAGGGCCACGATAATCAAGACAGTGTGGTACTGGTACCAAAACAGACATACGGACCAACGGAACAGAACAGAGAATCCAGAAATAAACCCAGATGCCTATGGTCAACTGATTTTTGACAAAGGAGGCAAGAACATAAAATGGGAAAAAGAGAGTCTGTTCAGTAAGCATTGCTGGGAAACCTGGACAGCTGCATGCAAATCAGTGAAACTAGAACACACTTTCACACCATGCACAAAAAGAAACTCTAAATGGATTAAAGACTTAAATATAAGACAAGATGCCATTAAACTCTTGGAAGAAATCATTGGTAAAACATTCTCTGACATCAACCTTACAAACGTTTTCTCAGGTCAGTCTCCCAAAGCAACAGAAATAAAAGCAAAGATGTTTGCTTTTTGTTAATGATGAGTTTTATGATCTGTTTATAAATTTTGGATATTACTTCCTTATTTGTAATATCATTTGAAAATATTTCTCCCAATCAGTGGGCAGTCTTTTCAATTTTTTGATGTTTTTCCTTGTTTTATAGAAATTTTTAAATTTAAGTCCCATTTGTTTGTTTGTGCTTTTGTTTCCTTTAAGAGACAAATCCAAAAAAACTATTGCTTAAATTTATGTCAAAGATGGTTCTACCTGTGTTTTCCACTATGAGTTTTATGGTATCTTGTCTATAATTCATTTTGAGTTTATTTTTGTATGTACTGCTAGAGACAATTCTAATTTCATTCTTTTACATGTAGCTGTTCATTTTTCCCAGCACTGATCTTTAAAGGGACTGTCTTTTCCCCATTGTATATCCTTGCCTCTTATGTTGTAGACTAACTGACCATAAGCGTGGGGATCTCTATTCTGCTAAATTGATCTATGTGACTGTTTTGTACAAGTACCATCCCATTTGGTTGTGTGTCTGCAATCAGGTAATGTGATTATTCCAATTCTGTTCTTCTTTCTCAAGATCATTTTCTTTTTTCAAGGTTTTTTGAGTTTCCATAAAAATTTTTAAATTTTGTTTTAGTTCTGTGAAAAAATGCCATTGGTATTTTAATGGGATTGCATTGAAACCATAGCTTACTTTGTTTAGTACTGTCATTTTTGTAATATTACTTTTTCCAGTCCAAGAACACAGTATTTCTGTTTGCGTACTCTTCAATTTATTTCATGGAGTTTCTTATACTTTTCAGAGTACAAGTTTTCACCTCCATAGGTAGATTTATTCCTAGGAATGTTATTCCATTGGATATGATGATAAATGGGATTATTTTCTTAATTCCTCTTTTTGATAGCTCATTATTAGTGAATAGAAATGCATCAGATTTCTGTATATAAGGGTTTTGTTTTTTTCCTTTTTTAAAATTTTATTAAAGAATAGTTGATTTACTATGTTGTATTAGTTTTAAATGTGCAGTGAAGTATTTCGGGTTTACATATACACATATTATTCCTTTTCAGGTTCTTTTCCATATATGCTATAACAGAATATTAAGTAGACTCCTCTGTGCAGGTCCCCAGTTACCACCCATTCCACATAAAGTGGTGTGCACATTCCAAACTCAAACACCCAATCCATCCATTCCCCCACCCCCACATTTCCAATTTGGTAACCATAAGTTTGTTTTCCAAAGTCCGTTACTCTATTTCTTTTTTATAAATACATTCGTTCGTATCATTTTTGAAGATCCCATATGATGCTTGTCTTTGTCTGACTTACTTCACTTAGTATGATAATCTCTAGGTTTATCCATGCTGTTGCAAATGGCATTATTTTCTTCCTTTTAGGCCTCAGTAATATTTCATTATGATAGGTTGCTTCCATGCCTTAGCTATTGTGAATTGTGTGGTAATGAACATTGGGGTGCACGTATATTTTTGAATTGTGGTTTTCTCCAGATATATGCCCAGGAGTGGGATTGCTGGATCATATGGTGGCTCTATTATTTAGCTTTTTGAAGAACTTCCATACTGTTTTCTGTAATGGTTGTACCAATGTACTGTCCCACTAGCAGTGTAAGAGGGTTTCCTCTTCTCTGCACCCTTTCCAGCATTTATTGTTTGTAGACTTTTTATTACAGCCATTCTGAATGCTGTGAGATAATATCTCATTGCAGTTTTGATTTGCCTGTTTCTTATAATTAGCAATGCTGATCATCTTTTCATGTGCTTTTGGTCATCTACATGTCTTCTTTGGATAAATATCTACTTAGATCTGCTCATTCTATTATTCAGTTGTTACTTTTTTTGATACTGAACTGCTTGAGTTGTTTGTACACTTTGGAGACTAACCCCTTGATGGTCTTTGTTTGAAATATTTCTGCCATTTTGTGGGTAGACTTTTCAGCGTTTTTTTTTTTTTGGTCATTTTTTGCTGTGCAGAAACTCTTAAGTTTAATTAGGTCCATTGGCTTACTTTTGTTTTTATTTTCATTATTCAAAGACGTAGATCCAAAAAGATTGCTGCAATTTATGACAAAGGGTGTTCTGTGCATTTTCCTTTAGGATTTTGTAGTGTCTTCTCTGACATTCATTTTATTTTTTTGGATGGTGTTAGAGAATGATCAAATTTCATTATTTTACATGTAGCTATACAATATTACCCACATCACTTATGAAAGAGACTGTCATTTCTCCATATTATATCCATGCTTAATTTGGCATATATTTGTTGAACATAAGTGGATGGGCTTATCACTGGGCTTTCTATCCTGTTTCATTGGTCTGTATTTCTGTTTTTGTGCCAGTGTCATACTGTTTTGATGACTATAGATTTGTAATACAGTCTGAAGTCAGAAAGTGTGATTCCTCCTGCTTTGTTTTACTTTCTCAGTATTGCTTTTGATATTCAGGGTCATTTTTGCTTTTGTACAATTTTTTATTAATTGTTCTAGTTCTGTGAAAAATGCCATTGGTAATTTAAAATATATTGCTTTGAATCTGTAGTTTACCTTGGGCAGTATAGTCATGTTGACAATACTTATTTTTCTGATCCAAGAACATAGTAAATCTTTCTAACTGTCTGTGTTATTTTCAGTGTCTTTCATCAGTGTATTATAGTTTTTAGGATATGGCTCTTTTGCTTTCTTAAGTATACTTATTCTCAGCCATTTTATTATTTTAAGTAGTACTTAATAAATAGTTTCATTCAATTATTTTTCTGATCTTTCATTGCTAGTGTATAGATTTGCAAGAGAATTCTGTGTGTTAATATCGTATCCTGCAAATTTATCAAAATCATTGATTAACTCACAGTTTTCTGATGTCATCTTTAGGATTCTCTATGTATAGCATAATTTCATCTGCAAACGGCGACAGTTTTACTTATTTTTTCCTATTTGGATTTTTTTTAATTTCTTTTACTTCTCTTTTTGCCATGGCTAGAATTTCCAAAACTACATTGAATAACTATTGCCTTCTTCCTGATCTTAGAGAAAATGCTTTCAGCTTTTCACCATTGATATGAGGAGAAGAGCATGTATGTCATATATGGGCTTTACTATGTTGAGGTAGGTTCCTTATATGCCCACTTTCTGGGGAGTTTTTATCAAAAATTTCTGTTGAATTTTGTCAAAAATTTTTTCTGCATCTATTGAGATGATCATATAGTTTTTATTCTTCAATTGGTTAATGTAGTGTATCACATTGATTAATTTGTAGTTATTGAAAAATACCTGAATCTCTGGGATAAATCCCACTTGATCGTGGGGTGTGATCCTTTTAGTGTATTGCTGAATTCAGTTTGCTAGTATTTTGTTGAGGACATTTGCATCTATGTTCATTAGTGTTATTGGTCTGTAATTTTCTATCATTGTGATACTGTCTGGTTTACACATCAGAGTGATGGTCACCTCATAGAATGAGGTTGTGAGTATTTCTTCTTCTGTAATATTTTGGAAGAATTTCAAAATGATAGGTGTTATCTTTATGTGTTTCATAAAATTTTCCTGTGAAGC
This sequence comes from Catagonus wagneri, assembly GCA_004024745.2. Taxonomy (NCBI): domain Eukaryota; kingdom Metazoa; phylum Chordata; class Mammalia; order Artiodactyla; family Tayassuidae; genus Catagonus; species Catagonus wagneri. Next base: position 2,393,444 of record PVHT020000286.1, on the reverse strand, counting down.
CAGTTGTCCTGGACTTTTGTTTTTTGGAAGTTTCTTAATTACTCTTTCAATCTCAGTACCTGTGATAGGTCTATTTATTTTTTCTATTTCTTCTTGGTTCAGTCTTGGAAAGCTGTATCTTTAATAATAATCTGTCCATTTCTTCTAGGTTGTACATTTTATTGGCATACATTTGCTTGTAATAATCTCTTATAAACCTTTGTATTTCTATGATATTCATTGTAACTTTCTTTTTCATTTCTAATTTTATTGATTCCTGCTCTCTCCCTCTTTTATCTTGAATAGTCTGGCTAAAAGTTTATCAATTCTGTTGATCTTCTCAAAGAACCAGTGTTTAGTTTCATTGAACTTTTCTATTGTTTTCTTCATTACTATGTGTTTTATTTCTGCTCTGATCTTTATGATTTCTTTCCTTCTACTAACTTGGGGTTCTGTTTATTCTTTCTCTAGTTGCTTTAGGTGTAAGTTTAGGCTATTTATTTGAGGCTCTTCTAGTTTGCAAAGGTAAGATTGGATTGATGTAAACCTCCCCCTTAGAACTGCTTTTGTTGCACCCCATAGGTCTGGATCATTGGATTTTCATTTTTGTTTATCTCTGGGTATTTTTTGATTTACTCTTTGATTTCTTCATTTATTCAGTTGTTGTTTAGTAGCATATTGTTTAGTCTTCATGTGTTTGTGGTTTCTCGCAGTTCTTTTCTTGTAGTTGATTTCTAGTCTCATAGCATTGTGGTCGTAAAAGATGCTTGATATGTTTTTAATATTCTTAATTTCCAGAGGATTGTTTTGTGGCCCACCATGTGATCTAACCTGAAAGATGTTCCATGTGTATTTGAGAAGAATGCGTATTCTGCTGCTTTTGGATAAAAAGTTCTATAAGTCTATCTGGCCTAATGTGAAATTAAGGCCTATGTTTCCTAATTGATTTTCTCTCTGGATGATTTGTCATTGCTGTAAGTAGGATGCCAAACTTCCCCATTACATAGTATTCTTTTTATCTCTTGTAACAGTTTTTATTTTAAAGTCTGTTTTTTTCCCACTCTCATTGTTATTGTTGACTTCTCTTTTTAGCAGTTGCCTTATATATTGAGATTCTCCCCTCTTGGGTGTATATATTTACAACTATTATATCTTCTTCTTGGATTGATCCCCTGATCCTTATGTAGTATTCTTTTACTAATCTCTTTTAACAGTATTTTAAAATCTATTTTGTCTTATTTGAGTATAGTTACTCCAGCTTTCCCTTGATTTTTAGTTGCTTGGAATAACATTTCCATCCTCTCACTTTCAGTCTGTATGTGTCCCTAAATGTGAAATGGGTCTTTTGTAGACAGCATATATTTGGGTGTTGTTTTTCTATTTATTCAACTTGTCTATGTCCTTTGGTTAGAGCATTTAATCCATTTACATTTAAAGTCATTATTGATATGTACGTTCTTATTTACATTTTGTTAATTGGTTTGAATTGTTTCTGTGGGTCTTTTCTTCCCTTTTGTTTTCTTCTCTTGTGGTTTGATGACTATTTTTAGTGTTGTACTTTGACTGTTTTTTCTTATTTGTGTGTGTATCTATTGTATATTTTTGGTTTGCATTTACCATGAGGTTTTGATATACAAGATTGTTTTAAGTTGCTGGTCTCAATTTCAAATGCCTTTCCAATAAAACACATTCATACACTCCTCTTCCTACAATTTCTGGTTTTGATGTTGCAGTTATGTGAAGATGATTTCTTCCCTTTACCTTTAAAAGTTTGTGTTTACTGGTGAGCTTTTTCGTCTGTAATTTTCTTGTCTCTAATTGTGGCCTTTTCTTTTCCACTTAAGAAGTTCCTTTAATATTTACTGTAAACATGTTTGGTGGTCCTGAATACTCAACTTTTGCTTGTCTTTTGATTTCTTCATTGAATCTAAATGTGAACTTTGTTGAGTAGAGTATTCTTGTTTGTAAGTTTTCCCCTTTCATCACTTTGAATATATCTTGCCACTCTCTTCTGGCCTGAAGAGTTTCTGCTAAGCAATCAGATTATAACCTCATTGGGGTTCCCATGTATGATATTTGTTTCTTTTACCTACTTTTAACATTTCATTTTTGTCTTTCATTTTGATCAGTTTGATTAATATGTATCTCACCATGTTCCTCCTCGGGCTAATCCTGTATGGGAATCACTGTATTTCCCAGACTTTAGTGAGTGTTTCCTTTCCATTTTAGGGGAGTTTTTGTCTATTAGCTCTTTAAATATTTTATCTGGCCTTTTTTCCCTTCTCTTTCTAGAACCTCTAATGTGAATGTTGATGCATTAAATGTTGTCCCAGACTGTTCTCACTTCTCTTTATTTTCCTTTCTTTATTCTGCTTTGTGTCAGCGATTTCTATCAGTCTGTCTTTCATCTCACTTATTTGTTAATCTGCCTCATGTGTCATGCTATTGATTCCTTCTAATGTACTTTTCATCTCAGTCATTGCATTGTTCATCTGCGCTTGTTAGTTAAATCTTCTAATTCTTTGTTAAAGATTTCTTGTAATTTCTTGATCTGTACTTCCACTTTTTTTCTGAGATCTTGGATCACCCTTATAGTCATCACTCTGAAATATTTTTCGTATAGGTGGTCTAGCTCCACTTCACTTAGTTGTTCTGGACTTTGTTTTGTTCCTTTATCTGAAACTTATTTCTCTGCCATTTCATTTTGTCTTGATATTGTGTTTGTGGTCTCATTTCTGTAGGCTGTTTGCTTGTAGCTGCTCTTGCTTCTGGTGTCTACCCACTGATGGATGATGTTGATCCAGAGGCTTGTTCGGGCCTCCTGGCGGGAGGTACTTGTGCCTCCCCACTGGTGGGTGAAGATGGATCTTGTCCTTCTGATGGGCATGGAAATGTCAGGAGATGTGATTAGAGGTGGCTATGTGCCTAAGATTACTTTAGGCAACCTGTCTGCTGATGGGTGGGGCTGTGTTCCCACCCTATTTGTTGTTTGGCCCAAGGGTTCTCAGTTTTGGAGCCTGTAAGCTGTTGGATGAGGCCAGTTTTTCCAAAGTCGCAGCCTCTAGGGAAGCTCATGTTGATGATTAGTCCCCAGGGTCCCTACCTCTACCGTCTTTCCCTCAGAGTGAGATCAGCCAAGCGCTGCTCCCCAGGAGACCCTCCAAGATCCACGTTAGGTCTGGCCCAGATTCTTTTTTATTTTTGTCTTTTGTGTTTTTAGGTCTGCACCTCTGCCATATGGAGGTTCCAAGGCTAGGGATTGAATCAGAGCAGCAGCTGCTGGCCTACACCACAAACACAGCAATGCTGGATCTAAGCTTCATCTGTGACATACACCACAGCCCATGGCAATGCCAGATCCTTAACCCATTGAGCAAGGCCAGGGATTAAACCTACGTCTTCTGGGATACTAATTGAGTTTGTTAACTACTGAGCCACAATAGGAACTCCTGTCCCAGATTCTTATGGAGTCTCTGCTTTGCCCTGGGGCCCATTTTACTTGAAACCTTTTGTGCATAATCTACAAATGGAGTCTTTGTTTCCCCCAGTTCTGTGAAGTTCGTGCACTCAAGCTCTGCTGGCCCACAATGCCAAATTCTCTGGGGGCTTCTCTTCTCAATGCCAGAACCCCAGGCTAGTGAAGCTGACATGGGGTTTAGAGCTCTCACTCCTGTGGTAGAACCTCTGTAATAGTTGTTTTTCCATTTGTTGGTTGCCCATCCAGTGGGTGTGGGATTTCCTTATGTCATGAAATTGCCCCTCCTATTATCTCATTGTGGCTTCTTCTTTGTCTTTGTGGAATATCTTTTTTTGTAGTATCCAGTCCTTTGCTGTCCATGGTTGTTCAGAGGCTAGTTGTGATCTTGGTGTTTTCATGAGAGGAGGTGAGTTTGAGTTCTTCTGCTCTGCCATCTTGTCTCTAATCCTGTCTGTATATTAACTTTATATCATGCAACTCTCCTGAATTCATTGATGAACTTTCTTGATTAGTTTTCATTGATTCATTTTCTGCAGGCATCTTTAGGAAACTCTGGTATGTTTTCATGTCCTCTGAAAAGAATGGCAGTTTTACGTCTTCTAAAGGACTTTTAACTAAAAAAACATTTTAGCCTCTCTTATGGGCTTTTAATTCAAAGCTTGATGGAATATAAAGAAATGCCACTTTTTATAATTGAAGCAAGTTGATATTAACTACTGATAAAGTTAAGATAATTAAAATACTATTTTGTATTTAAAATACTTATTTCAACATGTGCTGTCTCTAAAATACAATAGTCTCTAGAATCATGGAATTATGAAATGTTCAAATTTGAAGAGACAGATATTTTTTTTAAAAAATCCAATTGCCTTATTTTACAAAAGATGAAGCTGGGTCAGTTTCCAGTTTAAAGACGATACTGAGCCCAGTTCTTCCAATTTCTAGTCTAGTGGTTCTTCTCTTCCATTTTCATTTTAACCTATACGTTCTATTTATATGTTTTTTTAATCAGTTTCCAGCTGTCTTTTCTCAAAAGATACTTGGAATTCTATGCTATCCAAAACTGGTGTAATGATAGTTTACACCTTAACAATAGACAAACAGTAAAAAAAAAAAAAAGATACAGTTGACCTTTAAACAATGCAGATTTCAACTGCATGAGTTCACTCGTACACAGATACTTTTCAATAGTAAATACTATAGTACTACAGTTCATTATTGTTTGACTTTGAGGAGGCTAAGGAACCTTGGATATGGCGGGCTGACTAAATTATACAAGGATTGATCCCCCCAATTGCTCAAGGGTCAACTGTCATCATTCTTTTGCATGCTCATTTTTTTCATAAATATTAAAGTAGTGATTATTTATACAACGTTTATCTTTTTAGAATATTGGAAGAGTATATCTAATAGACTACTTTCCTTACATCATTTCAGAATTATACTTTCCAAACGTGGCTGATTTTCGTGTCACAGAGGCCCAGATATTTCACTTCCAGTGTTTTGAATGCCGAATGCACTTGGCTTTAGATACCCCCTCGGAATTCATATTGAAAAAAAATTTCCTAAGTACAAAAATGCAACTAGGCTAGGAAACTATTAGAGGGTAATCAGATTTTGATAAGCCATAAAACATGCCTAGCCCAATCTAAAAAATGTAGTAGTACTCCTTGATGGATATAGAGCCATATAAAAATGGATTACTTAAGGCTTTGAGGGCTTTCTATTGAAACATGCAATTATTTGCACATGCAAAACTTAGTTCAAGGTAGATTGGTTGAACCAATAAAGTAATCTAGAATGTGAAATATCTAAGTCCTATATTATTCAGATTTAGAAAGCCCCTCCTGACATTTCTTTCCACTGCTTCACAAATGCCATCATCTTTATGACTGTAGCCTTTTTACTTTTCCTTACTGCTATTGCCTTCCTGCAGACTTTATAGCGGCTTTGACAGTTCCCCTCTTGATTCATTTAGTGCCCTCTCCTTCCCTCCGCTGTCTTTTTCCTCCATCTATTTTAAGTTACAGGGGAAAGACAAGAAAATCACAGCCTAAAGGTTTTCAGAATTTAACAGTTTCACTCTGTGCAATATATGAATCACCCACTTGCACATTCTGAGGTTTAGTTTTCATTTCTTTTTTCTAAAATAAATTGTTTTTACAGATGGCCAAAAAGTTAATTTTTATATTGACTCTCTTGACACTCTCCTCTCATCTGAAATTTCCCTTGCTCTCTGGTCATATTCAAATGTGTTCACAATATATGGCCAGCAAAACAAAACATGACATGATGAATATTGCACAAGGCCTTCAGCAGATAGCATATTTACTTCAGTTAATATGAATATCATTTTAGTCAATGGCACCAGTATGAACCACTCACTACCAGGCATTCAGGACGCCATTTCTTCTTCAACTCTGGGAAGAAAAAGTGCTAGCATAATTAAACAATTTTTCCATCTAGGTGCCATGCAGGCCCTGGGGCTTATGATGTCAGGAAAGGTAAAAACTCTTGCATTGTTAGGTGATTTGCCCTCTGTGGACTCTGCCATTTGGTCATTATTTTGAAATCTGCTTTTCAGAAATATTTTGAGGATTGAAATAAACTGCCCTGAGATGCCTTCCAATAGTGAGAGTCCTGACCCTTCCAATATCTAACCAGACCAAGAAGAAGTAGGCAGTGTATAGCTAAACCAGCGGCTTAATTTGAGAAGAGACAATTACATGTCTTGATAAGCTTTCCACTGGATTTTATTTGATGTCCTTCTTTTTGTTAGAGCATTAAATCTTCAAGTTTCAGGGAAGGGGACCAGTATGGCTGTATTCAGTCCTTGCTGCTGATCACTTACACACAGCTCAATGCAGCTCATGAAGTCTAAGAACGGAGCCACACAGTAATAAGCCATGGATTGGTCCCCACTTTCCTTCAGCATTATCTTTCTTAACCTATCTGTGGTCATGACTGATGACTGGACATGTTAACTGTTTGGACTGGGGACACTTACTCATAGTTTTGTCACAATCTCTTCCTTCCTTATGAATACAAATAAAAGTAATCTCTACCAGAGGAAAAATAAAGGTTGCCAATGGACAGTTTATGTCACAAGTCTAAGAAAAACTGAGACTCAGAGTTGGAGGTCAGCAGAGCCAACAACTAAAGCAAAGAATGAAATAAAGCAAAACAATGAATGCAGTTTTGAGATAGCAGTAGGTCCAAATATGCATAAAGATCATCAAAAAGGAATCCAAGATTTAGCATGGCTTAAAACACACGCATGTAGTCAAGCCAGGACCAAGGACATTTTCTAAAATAATTGTTTCAATAAAGGCCACAAATTTTGGAAAATCCTACATTTAAAACTCCTGGGGTGCTACTACACTGTAGATCAGAGCATTCTGATTTTAAAATATCATATCCATTTCAATTTCTCTATGTTCTAAGAGTCCTAGTAGGATATAGACTTGATAAAGTGTGCACAAATGCTTGATTCTCTGAGAAAGGACAGAATCAGGCAGTCTGGAAAACATCCCAGCTCTATTTCTATAGGTAGAGTTGCGTAACTCAGCGAAATTTGAAGCCCAAAATGGAGTGAGTCTTCATCTTCAGATAATTACGCTAAATTTAAAGAGAAGTAAAAATAAATAATACGAACTCTGAATCTGTAGTTATGGGTTTATTTTCATTGCTTCATCCTCTCTATTACTACCACTACTACTACTATTATTGCTGCTGCTGCCACTCGCTATTGCTTTGAATGTCACTGAAATAGTTTTGCCTGTGTTGTCAGTGAGAAACTTCTTCATGACTAGGATTCACTGCTAGTTCAGGTGGAGACTTTGTTGACTCACCCAAGTTCTGTTTTACTGTTTTACAGTTATATGGCACCTTCTCTACAATTATTTCCTTTCTTCCCTCTTGTAAAGCTGTCTTCACCAAAATGAGGTTTAGATTCACCATGAATTTAAATTAGAAAGATACCTGTATAGACAAGTATCTTAACTGCAAATGATTGGAATTCAAAAATTGCTAAAAATGAAAAATAATTCCAAATTTGGTGGAAGAAATACCCACTAGTATTTCCAGCCAGACAATAATTCTTCTTAAACATTGGCTTTTCCTGTGAAATTCTCTTTTGTAATAGTCATTTAAATAATTGAAGATTATTTTTCTCTTATTTTGACAGCATAGTTGCACTTTCCACTATTCTGGTGGCTAGTTGTTAGCGATGCACTTTATTTTTTTGTTTGTTTGTTTGTTTTTGAAGTGGGTGTAATCAGGATACTTAATCCTTTAATTTTTTCTTTTTTTAGTATAATGATTTTTACTATACCATTATAGCTGGTTTACAGTTTTCTGTCAATTTTTCCACTGTACAGCATGGTGATTTTTTTATGCATACATATACAGATTCATCACAAGTGATTAGACATAGTTAATTGTGCTCTACAGCAGAATCTCCTTGCTTTTCCATCCCAAAGGCAATAGTCTATATCTGTTAACCCCAGACTCCCAAACTACCCCATTCCCTCCCTCTCCCCCTTGGCAACCAAAAGTCTGTTCTCCAAGGCCATGATTTTCTTTTCTGTGGAAAGGTTCATTTGTGCAGTCTATTAGATTCCAGATATAAGTGATATCATGTGGTATTTTTCTCTCTTTCTGACTTACTTCACTCAGTATGAGAGACTCTAATTCCATCTATGTTGCTGTAAATGGCATTATCTTATTCTTTTTTATGGCTTAGTAGTATTCCATTGTGTATATATACCACATCTTCCTAATCCAATCATCTGTCAATGGATATTTGAGTTGTTTCCATGTCTTCACTATTGTGAATAGTGCTTCAATGAACATGCATGTTCAAGTGTCTTTTTCAAGAGTGGGATGCTGGGTCATATGGTAGTTCTATGTATAGTTTTCTAAGGTATCTCCATATTGTTTTCCATAGTGGTTGTATCAGCCTATATTCCCACCAACAGTGAAGGAGAGTTCCCTTTTCTCCACACGCCCTCCAGGATTTGTTGTTTGTATATGTGTTATGATGGCCATTCTGACTGGTGTGAGGTGGTAACTCATGGTAGTATTTGTTTGCTTTTCTCTAATCATCAGAGATGTTGACCATTTTTTCATGTGCTTGTTGGCCATCTGCATATCTTCTTTGGAGAAATGTATATTCAGGTCCTTTGCCCATTTTTCAATGGCGTTGTAGGCTTTTTTGCTGTTGAGTTGTATCTCTTGTTTCTATATTTTAGAGATTAAGCCCTCGTCAGTTGCATCATTTAACACTATTTTCTCCCATTCTGCAAGTTGTCTTTTAGTTTTCTTTTTGGTTTCCTTTGCTGTGCAAAATCTTGTCAGCTTGATTAGGTGCCATTGGTTTATCTTTGTTTTTATTTCGGTTGCTTTGGGAGACTGACCTGAGAAAACATTTGTAAGGTTGATGTTAGAGAATGTTTTGCCTATGCTTCCAGGAGTTTAGTGGTGTCTTGTCTTATATTTCAGTCTTTAAGCCATTTAGAGTTTATTTTTATGCATGGTGTGAGAGTGTGTTCTAGTTTCATTGATTTGCATGCAGCTGTCCAGGTTTCCCATCAATACTTACTGAAAAGGTTGTCTTTTTCCCATTTTATGTTCTTACCTCCTTTGTCAAAGATTAATTGACTGTAGGTGTCTGAGTTTATTTCTGGGTTCTCTGTTCTGTTCCATTGGTCTGAATGTCTGTTTTGGTACCAGTACCACACAGTCTTAATTACTATGGATTTGAAATATTGCCCGAAGTCTGGGAGAGGAATGCCTCCTACTTGGTATTTGTTCCTCAGTATTGCTTTGGTGATTCTGGGCCTTTTGTGGACCCATGTAAATTTTAGCATTGTTTGATCTACTTCTGAGAGGAATGTCTTGGTAAGTTTGATAGGGATTGCATTGAATCTGTAGATTGCTTTGTGTAGTATGGCCATTTTTACAATATTAATTTTTCCAGCCCATGAGCACGGGATATCTTTCCATTTGTTTGTATCCTCTTTGATTTCCTTGATTAATGTTTTATTGTTCTCAGCACATAAGTCTTTCACCTCCTTGATCAGGTTTTTCCCAGGTATTTGATTTTTTGGGGTACAATTTTAAAAGCTATTGTATTTTTGCATTCCTTTTCTTTTCTTTTTTTTTTTGTCTTTTTGCCTTATCTAGGGCTGTACCCACGGCATATGGAGTTTCCCAGGCTAGGGGTCTGGTTGGAGATATAGCCGCAAGCTTATGCCACAGCCACAGCAATGTGGGATCCGAGCCGCATATGCAACCTACACCACAGCTCACGGCAACGCCAGATCCTTAACCCACTGAGAAAGGCCAGGGATCAAACCCGCAACCTCATGGTTCCTAGTCAGATTCGTTAACCACTGAGCCACAATGGGCATTCCCCTGTATTCCTTTTCTAATATTTCATTGTGACTGTACAGAAATGTGGTTGATTTCTGAATGCTAAGCTTATATCCTGCTTCTTGGCTGAATTTGTTGATAAGTTCAGGTAAAATTTGGGTTGAGTCCTTGGGGTTTTCTATATATAGTATCATGTCATCTGCATACACTGACAGTTTCACCTCTTCTCTTCCCATTTGGACGCCTTTCATTTCTTTTGTTTGTCTGATTACTATAGCTAGGACTTCCAATACTATGTTGAATAACCGTGGTGAGAGTGGGCATCCTTGTCTTGTTCCAGATTTTAGTAGGAAGGCTTTCAACTTTTCTCCATTGAGTATTATATTTGCTGTGGGTTTGTCATAAATGGCTTTTATTATGTTAAGGAATGTCCCCTCTGTACCCACTTTGATAAGAGTTTTGATCAAGAATGGATGCTGGACTTTGTCAAATGCTTTTTCTGCAACTATTGAAATAATCATGTGGTTTTTAACTTTTCTTTTGTTAACATGGTGTATGACGTTGATTGATTTGCATATATTGAACCATTCTTGTGCAACTGGGTGAATCTCACCTGTTCGTAGTGTATGATCTTTTTTATATGTTGTGTGATTCGGTTCCCTAAAATTTTGTTGAAAATTTTTGCATCTATTTTCATCAAATATATTGGGCTATAGTTTTCTTTTTTCATGGTATCTTTCTCTGGTTGTAGAATTAAGGTGATGTTGGCATCATAGAATGTCTTTGGGAGTGTTCCTTCTTCTTCAAAGAAAATTTAAGGGAGGATGGGTATAAAATCCTCTATGTATGTTTGGAAGAATTCGCCTGTGAAGCCATCTGGTCCTGGACTTGTATTTGCAGTGAGTGTTTTGATGATATACTCCATTTCATTTCCAGTGATCAGTCTGTTCAGTTTGATCTATTTCTTCTTGATTCAGTTTTGGCAGGTTTAAGTCTCTAAAAATTTGTCCATTTCTTCTAGGTTGTCAGATTTGTTGGCGTGCAATTGTTCATAGTATTCTCTCATGTTTTTTTGTATTTCTGTAATATCCGTTGTGACTTCTCCTTTTTTCATTTCTTATTTTGTTTAATTGGGGTTTTTCTCACCTCTTCTTGGTGAGTCAGGAAAGAGATATGTCAATTTTGTTTACCTTTTCAAAGAACAATCTCTTGGTTTTATTGATTTTTTTCTATTGTTTTTTTAATTTCTATTTTATTGATTTCCTCTATGATCATAATGATTTCCTTCCTTCTGTTGACATTAGGGTGTTTTTGTTCTTCTTTTACTAATTCATTTAGGTGATGGGTAAAGTTGTAGATTTGAGACTTTTCTTCTTTTTTGAGGAAGGCCTGTAATGCTATGAACTTCCCTCTGAGCACTGCTTTTGTGGCATCCCATAGATTTGGAGTGGTTGTGTCTTCATTATCATTTTTCTCAAGGTATTTTTTAATTTCCTTCTTGATTTCTTCATTGACCCATTAGTTTTTTAGTAGCATGTTGTTTTGTCTCCATGTAGTGTGTTTTTCTCATTTCCTTTCCTGTGGTTGATTGCTAGTTTCATGCCATTTTGGTCAGAGAAAAGACTTGACATAATTACTATACTGTTAAATTTGTTGAGGTTAGCTTTGTGCCCCAGTATGTGATCTATCCTTGAGAATTTTCCATGTGTCCTAGAGAAGAATGTATATTCTGATTTTTTTGGGGGGGATGTAATGTCCTGAAAATGTCAGTTAGGTCTAACTTTTCTATTGTGTCCTTTAGGATCTCTGTTGCCTTACTGATTTTCTGCCTAAAGGATCTGTCCATTGATGTGAGTGGAGTGTAAAAGTCTCCAAAAATTATTGTATTGTCATCTCTTTCTCCTTTTATGTCCAATAGGACTTGTTGTAGGTACTTGGGTGCTCCTATATTAGGGGCATATATGTTGACGCTTGTAATATCCTTTTCTTGAATGGATCCTTTAACCATTAAATAGTGCCCTTCTTTGTCTTTCTTTATGGCTGTCATCTTAAAGTCTGTTTTGTCGGATATGAGTATTGCAACTCCTACTTTCCTTCCTTGTCCATTGGTATGAAATATCTTTTCCCATCCCCTTGCTTTCAATCTATATGTGTCCTTTGCCCTAAGGTGAGTCTCTTGTAGACAGCAGATTGTAGGTTTTTGCTTTTTTGTCCATTCTGCCACTCTGTGTCTTTTGATTGGAGCATTCAGACTATTGACATTTAAGGTGATTATTGATAGATATGTATTTCTTACCATTTTAGACCTTGTTTTCCAGTTTATTTGATGTTTCTCTTTTCTTCTTTTGGTTGGTTGGTTTCCATTTATATTATGCCTGAGTGCTTTTCTTTTCAGTTTTTGTGAACTTGATATTCCATTTGATTTGTGTTTGCCCCGATTTTAAGTATGTTAACACCTTCTTATATCTGCTTGCTGTAGACTGATAGCCATATAGGCTCAAATACATCATTAATTTTTTTTTAAGTTAAAAAAAAGAGTCTATGTTTTCTTATTTTCCCTATCCACAGTGTATGATTTTGATGTCTCATTTTTTATTCTTTTAAACATTTTCATGTTTAGATTTGTATGCTGGCTTATTTGAATGATTGCTTTCCATTCATGGTTACCTCCATTCTATTTTTTACTTTTTACTTTGTTTTTTATAGAAACCCTTTAAGTACTTGTTTTAGAAAGGGTTTAGTATTGATGTACACTTCTAACTTTTGTTTGTTGGAGAAATTCTTTATTTCCCCTTCTATTTTAAATGAAATTCTTGCTGGGTAGAGTATCCTAGGTTGCAATTTTTTTTTTCCTTTCAACACTTTAAATATATCTTGCCACTCCTTCTGGCCTGTAGTGTTTCTGTAGAGAAATCAGCTGACAGCCTTATGAGGGATCCATTATAATCAACACTTTGTCTTTCTTGTGCTGCCCTTATGATCCTCTCTTAATCTTTAATTTTTGCCATTTTTAAAATAATATGTCCTTTTGTGGGCCCGTTTGGGTTCAACTTGTTTGGGGCTTTCTGTGCTTCCTGTATCTTGATGTCAGATTCCTTCAGATTTGGAAAGTTTTCAGATGTAATTTCTTCAAATATATTTACAATCCCCTTTTCCTTTTCTTCTCCTTCTGGAATTCCTATTATGCGTAGATTGGGCTGCTTTATATTGTTCCATAGATCTCTTATATTGTTTTCATGTTTTTCATTTGGGTTTCTGTCTGTGGTCTTGCTTGGGTAATTTCCATTATTCTATCTTCCATGTTGCTAATTCATTCCTCTGCATTATTCAGTCTGCTCTTTATTGACTTTAGCTCAATTTTGCATTTCTGCAAATGAGTTTTCCAGCTTTTCTTGGCTCCTTCTTATATTTTCTAGTTCCTTTCTAAGGGAATCTGCATTGCTTTTTGCATCTTCTCTTAATTTCTTAATATTCAGCCTTAATTCCTTCAGTATTTTCACTGCCTCCCTTCTGAACTCCATTCCTGTCAGACCGCAGAGGTCTGTTTCATTGTTGGCTGCTTTAGATAACTTCTCCTATTCCTTTAACTGGGAATGGTTTCTGAGCTTATTCATCTTGCTTATGTTTTTCTTTTTCTGTGGGTTTGGGGAAGCCACACTGTAGTCTTATAAGGCTATTTCTAGGCAAGAGCACCCCTTTGTATTTTTTTGGTAGGTTTAGAATTTATTTTTGGTGTGTTTACAATTTATATTTGCTGTGGGAGTTTGAATATTTGGTGTCTTTCTTCAGTGTGAGCATGCTGTTATCTCCCTGGTGCTCCCTGTGTTTTCAGGGAGAATGAAGCAATGCGTAGGGCCAGAAGTTGGTGCCTGGTCTCTGGGCTTTCAACAGCAGCAAGGACCTGCAGGAATGTGGCAATGGCTACTCCTAGTTGCAGGACCCTGGCAAGTGGTATTGAGCTCTAGGCAGATCTATCAGGTATCCAGAGCATTTGGCAATAGCAGCAGCAGGATGTGTGAGTTCCCAGGGGAGTGAGAGCCACAACAGCTAGTTTTGGATAGCAATGCCCTCCTCTGAGGTGATTGGAACCACAGGTAGTACCTGTTCAGAGACTCCTAGTGGTAGCATGCAATGATTGTCTCTAGAGCCAGTGATAACTGCGGTGGTTTGCCCCCACCACCTGTAGACCATGAATGAAGTAACCCGTCCCACTTAGCCCACAAAGGAGGTGTTGTACAGGTTGTTCCTAATTGCATGGTCCTGGGAAGTGATAGAGATCAAGAGCACTTAGCAGTGAGAACAGCATGGCTGGTCTGTTCCCAGGAGTACAAGAGCACCCACAAGTGGTGTTCAAACCCAATGCCCTCCTCTGTTGTGCCCTTGAGGTGGCTGAGGCTGAAAGTGGTGCCTATTCATGGACCCTTAGTGTTGGCATGCCATTCCCACCTCTGGAGCCAGACATAACTGTGGTGGTTCGCCTCTGCCTCCTGTAGACCATGCAGGAAGAAGCTTGTCCTGCTTAGCCCCTACAGGATGTATTGCACAAGGTGCTTTTAGTTACCTGGGAAGGTACAAGCATCAGGGCACTACCCAGAATGTTTGGCAGCAGCAGCTTCAGGATGGGTGTGCTCCTGGGGGAGCGAGAGCAACAGCAGGTGGTCTTCCATTGTAATGTCCTTCTCTGTGGTGTCCTCTGAGGTGGTTGGGTTTGCAAGTGATTTTTGTTTAGGTATCTCATGTGGTGGTTGGCCACGTCCATCTCTGGAGTCCGGGATAACTGTGTTGGTTTGCTCCCAGCCCCTGCAGTCCACCAGGAAGCCCCCTGTCCCACTTACACCACACAGGAGGTGCTGTACCAGCTGCTCCTAGTTAATGGACTAGGGAGGGGACAGCTAACATGTGTCTGGGTGCTGCCCTGAGCATTTGGCAGTGGCAGCTGCAGGGCAGGCATGTTCCCAGGCGAGTGATAGCAACAGCATCTGGTGCTTGGTAGGCCCCATGTCACACTTAGCCCTCTGATGCACTTAGCCCACACTAGAGGTGCCTGGCCACTGATAGCCTGCACAAGAAGTGTCCAATCTTCCATATGTGAGCAAGAGTCTTATGGATGGCTGCACTGGAGATGCCCAGACCACCGCAGGCAAGCAAGCAGCCTCTGGGTTGCAGACAGTCTGTACCCCAAGAAGCCTCATCTGCCACAGGCTAGCAAGCTGCTTCCCATCACAGGTGGGCTGATCCCAGAGATGACTGATCCACTGCAGCAAGCCAGCAAGCGGCTTCTGGTCACTGGTGGTGCAGGCAGGCTATGTCCAGAAGACGCTGGCACCACAGCAGTCTAGCAAGGAGCATCTCGCTGCTGGTGATTTGTGCTTGAACCACTCCACTTTCTGTGAGCCCACCCTCTACGTACGCTCTGGTGCAAGGAGTTTCCTATGGTGGTCAGCCCCTCCTCTTCTCATGCTCTCCAACAATGGAGCCTTGCCACTCCTGCAGGTCTGGACCTTCTCCTGGGTTCCCTCTCTCCTGATCCAGTCCCAAGGCTGTAGAGTATGGCTCCCCTACCCAATGGCACACTGCTCCTTAGCCCCTGAGGCTGTCTCCACACCACCAACCACAGCCCTCTCCCAGGGACTGACCTCTGGAGCCTAAGTCTCAGCACCCAGGCCCCACCCAAATGTCTCGGTCTGTGGTGTCTGTGCTGGTGTTCAGATGATTTGTGAGGCTCCCACTCTGCTTTGCTGTTCTCAGTCCAGCTGTTGTGCTTTTATTGAGGTCCTGCTGGCTCTGCTGATCTTTCCGTAGGTTAGGTGGATTCCCAAGGTGTGCATTCCTTTTCTCCTTCACAGCTCCCTCCCTGGAGTGCTAGTGCCATCCTGATCCTTTTCCCTCTCTCTCTCTCTCTCTCTCTCTCTCTCTCTCTCTCTCTTTTTAATTGTTCTACCCAGTTATGTCAAGAGCCCTTTTTGGAGGTGTAAGTTTAAGTGCTTCCACCAGCATTCAATGGATATTCTGTACAAGATGTTTTACATACAGATGTGCTTTTTTGATGTATTTATGGGAGAGGGTGAGCACGACCTCTTATTCCTCCGCCATCTTGCTGCAACCCCCAGAAATGCACTATAAAATGACTCTCTAACAACCTGACTCAATTCTTCAGATATGATTTTGATCAGTACAAAGCTGAGAATAATCACACTCCTTTATTTTGAATTATAGTTTTAACTCTATGATAAATTAAATGGATGTGAAAATAAGAAAGAATAAAATAATAATGGGGAGGTGAGGATGGTATGAAAAAAACAATGTACTGGGTCAGTATGCTATACAACAGAAATTGACACAAGACTGTAATTCTACTATACTAATTTAAGAGAAGGATATGAGGATGAGATGACAAAGATAATCTAGAGATCTGAGTTTATAATTTAAATATTCTGAGTTTGGCTTTAAACCTTGCATCTAAGTAGTATTTAGAGATTTTCAGGTGTGTAGACATAAGCTATATGATTTGATACACACAAGCTATCACAACAGATGAGACACGGGGATAACCCACATTTGATGTTCTTGTGAAATTATTTCATATTCTTGGTACATATGACTACTGCTTAAAATTGAGTTCATATTGGAACTCTCTCAGTGGGGTCTAAACCCTTGGCATAAGTGTAATTCCCTCAAAGAGTAATTCTCATACATCTGATCGTTCACTCCAGCTTCAGATTTTGGTGTCAAAGCACAATATGTTGAGAACACCAGGAGCACCTGCAAGCAATTACAGACTGCCGGACCAGCTTCGTGGAAGCAGACATGGCGTGAGGCTTCCGCAGGCCAGTTGTGTGTCAGCAGTTTCTGAGCCTGAAGCTGACCCTGATCTGAGTCCAAGGACCCCTGTCCAAAGATCTCTGTGGATCCACAGGCTGCACTTTGAGTAAGAAGGTTTTCAGGGATGGAGTACCAATTCCCCAGTCCAGGAGATTGGATTAAGATGGCAGAATAGAAGGATTGGAGCTCAACTTCTCTCCCAAGGAAAAACAAAACTACAACCAAATGCCGAGCAACCTTCAACCAAATGGACTGTAAACTTCCAAAAAAGATATTCTGCTCCAGAAGACAAAGATGAGACCACATCATGAGGTAGGAGGGGTGATTACATGATAGAAGCAACCCCGTACTTCATGAGTGGGAAGCCCCACAGACTGGAAAGTAACTGCATCACAGAGACTCAGCTACAGGTCTGAGAGTTCTGAGCCTCACGTCAAAACACCATGCCTAGGGATCAAGCACAGGGAGAAAGAGCCCCCAGGCATCTGGCACTGAAGGCCAGTGGGGCTTGTGTGCAGGAGCTCCACAGGACTGGGGGAAACAGAAACCCCATTCTTGAAAGGCACACACAGACTTCCACGTGCACTGGGTCCCTGGGAAAAGCAGTCTCCAGAGGAATCCAGGTGGAACCTGACTGCAACTCTGGGAGGAACTCCTTGGAAAACAGGGGTGACTGTGGCTTGTGGTGGGGGAAGGGCGTTGGAGGTGAAGCTCTCAGGAATATTCATCAACCTGCATTTCTCTGGAGGTGGCCATTTCTGGGAAAATCTGGTCCCTCCCATCAGAGCTGAGAAGCCCCAGGCCAAACAACAATTCAGGTGGGACCACAGCCCAACCCATCAGTAAACAGGCTGCCTAAAGACCCCTCAGGCAGACAGCCAGCCTCTAACCTCATCCAGAGACAACACCGCACCCATCAGAGGGAGAGGCATCAACCCCACCCACCAGTGGGCAGGCATCATTCCCTCCCATTAGGAAGCCTACAGTAAACCCTTCCCATACCAAATTTAGCCACAGGGGAGGCAAACACCTGAACTTAGAGGGGCTACAACTCTATTGTTGACAAAAAGATCACCACACCAAAAACCTACAAAAATGAAAAGACAGAAAACTCTAACTCAGATAAGGGAGAAAGAGAAAAGCCTGGAAAAACAGCTCAGTGATGAGAAGATTATCAGCCTCCCAGAATGAGACTTTAGACTGTTGATGCTGAAGATGATGCAAGGCATTGGAAATAGACTGGAGGCAAAGATTGATAATTTACAGGAAACACTGAGCAAAGAAATACAAGATGTAAAAATTAAACAATAAGAGATGCAAAATACAATAACTGAAATAAAAAAATTCATTAGAAGCAGCCAAGAGTAGAATACAGGAGACAGAAGTATGAATCAGTGTGGTGGAGGACAGAGTAGTGGAAAACACTAATGCAGAAGAGAAAAGAGATAAAAGATTGAAAGGAAATGAGCAGAGTCTCAGAGAACTCTGGGATAATGTTAAATGCACCAACATCCATATTACAGGGGTGCCAGAGGGAGAAGAGAGAGAAAAGTGGACAGAAAAAATATTCAAAGAGATTATAGCCAAAAACTTTCCTAATATGGGAAAGGAACCACTCACTCAAATCCAGGAAGCACAACAAGTACCATATAAAATAAACCCAAGGAGGAACACCCTGAGACACATATTAATCAAAGTGACCGAAATTAAAGACAAAGAGAAAATATTGAAAGCAGCTAGGGAAAAGAAACAAATGACATACAAGGGAACCCCAATAAGGTTATCAGCAGATTTTTCATCTGAAACTCTGCAGGCCAGAAGGGAGTGGCATGATATACTAAATGTGATGAAAGGGAAAAACTTCCAACCAAGATTACTTTATCCAGCAAGGCTCTCATTCAGATTTGAAGGAGAGATCAAAACCTTTA
>PVHT020000286.1:2338733-2369279 GCA_004024745.2 Catagonus wagneri | reverse complement strand
TAAGTGGTGCTGGGAAAACTGGACAGCCACATGTAAAAAAATTAAACTAGAACACTTCCTAACACCATGCACAAAAATAAACTCAAAATGGATTAAAGATCTAGATATAAGACCAGATACTATAAAACTCTTAGAGGAAAACATAGGCCAAACACTCTCTGACATAAATGATAGCAACATCTTCTCAGATCCATGTGTCTGAGTAAGGACAATAAAAAGAGAAATAAACAAATGGGGCTTAATTAAACTTCAAAGTTTCTGCACAGCTAAGGAAACCCTAAACAAAACGAAAAGACAACCCACAGAATGGGAGAAAATATTTACAAATGATTCAACTGACAAGGGATTAATCTCCAAAATTTACAGTCACCTCCTACAGCTCAACACCAAAGAAACAAACAACCCCATCAAAAAATGGGCAGAAGGTCTAAACAGACAGTTCTCCAAAGAAGACATGCAGATGGCAAATAAACACACGAAAAGATGTTCAACATCGCTGCTCATTAGAGAAATGCAAATCAAAACCACTCTGAGCTACCACCTTACACCAGCCAGAATGGCTTTGGAAAACGTTGGTTTTTCAAATAAGACAATCTGGGGTGTGGGGGGATGAACTGTGGGTTTGGGATACAAAATCTATAAAATTGACTTGTGATGATTAATGTACACCTATAATTGAAATAAAATCCATTAAGAAAAAAGAAATAAAATAATAAAAAGAAAAAAAATCACAATATATTCTACTACTTCTTTAAAAGTAAAATTCACAAAGCATGAGGGCTATATAAATATCACCTTTCTCTTTCCTATCAAAATCCTAGTATCCACTTTTATTTGGAGCATAATTCACACAACTAAAATATCTTTCATACCTTTAGTATAATAGGTTCAGCTTTTATCTTTATCTCCTCTCTCTTTCCCAGTGTACAGGTGTCGTGTGCTTGTGCATGTATGCAAACATGTATGTGTGTGTGGAGAAGGAAGGGTAGTTTTAATATTTTCACCTTTGAGATTCTGTCTTTGATATTAAGATAACTTGACAACATGGACAACATGTGTCTGTGTTTTCCTTTGAGGCTGTGTCTATCTGGACACATTACACTTCATGACCTAATTACTTCTGGTCCCCACCAGGTGTGTTCCCAGGTTCACTTCTCTGATATGCCATATCCCTTGTATCTCCTCAACATTCCAGATATTTCTTAAATGTCAGTCTCATTCAGCAGATTTGTAATCAGTAGGGCTTGCTGGCAAAGGAAGAGGGTTGTTATTTCTTAATTTTATGTCTTTCCTTCAAGGCCTCCTGCCACAGCTGTGCACTGACAAAACTGTCTCAGTCCCTCTCTCTGTGGTAAATTTTGGTTTGGGGTTCTAAAGTTTTGTTAGCCCAAAAAGTCTCTCTGGAAGCTATTTTATTCCTCACAACACCAGGCAGAAGCTAACACCCTCAAAAATAGAAAAAAGAGAGAATCTTATTGTGGTTTTATGTGTCTCCCTGATGCCCCATTGCAAGGGCAAATATGAGGTTGCCAAATTTTAAGATAAGTTCCTTGCTCAACTTCTGTCTGCTATGTTCTGTAAATGGGCCCTTCCTTTTGCTGCAAATGTATGTACTTTAAGCATTATTACTGAGAAGACTCAGTGGCTCAAATAAAACTTCAGAGTGATTGTTTTCTTGAAATAGCCTTTGTTTTCCAATTCAGTGGAGGAAGTGTGTAATAGAATGGGAACAGCGTTTCAGGAAAACTGGATTCAATGCTAAGCTCTTAAGCTAAAGAGCTAGATGACACTGGGTAAATGATTTAGAAACTCTGCACTCAGTTTCTTCATCTTTATAAAAAAAGAGTTGAAGTAGCTGTTGATATCTATGCGTTCCCCCACATCTACCACCCTATGCTTAAAAGTTATTTATTAATCTAACAGATATTTATTACACATTTCTTTGGACCAGACTTTGTGTTGGACTCTATGGATATGAAGATATATAAAACTCAATGTCCAATCTCAGTGAATTATAGTCTGATTGGTGTGAAGTCCACACAAGCCAATAAATAAGTATAATCCTAGTGAAGTGTGGTAGCAAAGGAAGAGTTCCTAACTCAGACTGTGGGAAGAAAATGAGTAGTGAGCAGTGGATTTTATTTACTTTTCCATTTATATATGACATACTTTATTACATATGTCACTATAATTATTATTAATAGTTGTACGGTTATTGAGAACTGTGTGCTGGTACTGGGCAATACTATAAGTATTTTAGCATGTGTTATCATCTGTAAACAAAATAACTGTATTAGGTGAGTACTTGCATTTGGTATTTAAATCTAACTGTTATACAAACCCGAAATTTCCATAGTGTAACTTAATAAATGGTTATATCTCACTTAAGCATTGAGAGGTTCTTTTCTGTAGCTTTCTACCAACTAATGACTCAAGACTCAGATTCCTCCCATCTTGTGGTATGGCCATCTTAAACATATGACATCTAATTTCTTGCAGGGAAGACAGAAAATCAAGGTGCATCTCTCAAATTTTTCTTAATCCTACTTTTCATTTCATAAATCCTGAATTACTTGCAGTTCTTCGTTCATCTTTTTCTTTTACATGCTGTACCTTTAATCTGAAAGTAATTTCTCCTTCATTCATCTTAGAAAATTCCCATTCTACTTTAACAGGTAGTACTTCTGCAAAATTTCTTCAACATCACATACATTTTCAAGGACTGTAGAGAATTTATTCCTCTTGTGTAATGCTAAATGCTAAATGCTAAATGCCAGACTTATAGTCAGGCAAATGTGCATTGTTCTGATTCAGCTGATTGCATCAAAAATCAAACGTCTTTTCATTACACCTTTCTTTTTGTGACCCTTATTATCTGTTGATGGAAAAGCTTTCCTTCTCCCTTACATAGGTGCTTGACTCCCTCTGCCTCAAAATCAACATTCTAATAGCCCTGACACCACTCTTTTTACAGCTCAGCTCATTGTATCTCCTCATCCTTCTCACCTGGCCATGGCAGTGGTACAGTCCAGATCTTCAAACTCCTACCCTGACCACTCCAGTGTCATCACACTCTCTAGCCTCTTCTCTCTTCAATATATTTCACCTCTGCTTCCAGAAAGGAATATATTTTTTCCTTTTTATCTCTATAATGGCCTACACTTTAACTTATAGGGAAAAAGTGCTTAATAATTTCCTTTGGCATTGCCAATTTCAGTAATAAATATTTATTAAATAATGCAAGTGACTATCCCACATCTATTGAAAAGCCTACATATTATAGGAGAATCAATGAAGGTGACTGCCACAAATGAACTTGCAATGTTCTTAGAAATCCAAAAAATCTTAGAGGTAACCTTAAGGAAATAATTATAAGTTTAAGTTGTATGAGCATATGTATTGATGTGCATATTCTTATGCAGAAACACTCACGAATGTGAACAATCCATCCTATAATAATAAAATTAACCAGATAAAGCCCTTTTCTTCAAACAATGCGAAATTTCTAAAGGAGATTTATTTCAAAAGCAAATATAAACATAAATAACATATATAGTAGAAAAAGGCTCTGATTAGAAAGAGCAAAAGGAAAAGATCTACTCATCTGCTTGAACTCTATGTATATTTTTCTCAGTGTCCCTCTCCTCAGTCAATGAGCCTTAAGTATAGAACTGCACAGGGCATTTTAGGGCATACAAAAAAAGCAAAATCATAAAGATATAGCCTTTAAAGGTTAATATTCAGACTTTTAGGTGAAAATAATTCTCCAATCATGGTGTGAAACCAGAAATTACCAAAGAAAATACTGAGATATTCAAACAAATAAAAACATAATATATCCCTAGGAAAATATATATGTGAAAGGCAAATAACAAAATGAAAATTAATATTAGCAACATAAATTAAAAGGGCTAATATCACTAATATGCAGTTGTCACAAATCAATAATAATGCTCCTGGAGACAAAAGAGCAAAGGCTATAAACAGGCAATTCACAAAGAGGTAATTATAAATGACTTGTAGGTGCACTGAATAAAATGCTCAATCTTAATAGCAATGAAGGGAAAACAAGCCAGATATAATTTTTAACATGTAAAACTGGCAAATTTCAAAAGTAAAGATAGCATTCAGTTTTGGTAAGAAGGCTCTCATATACAGCTGCTGAATATTGTAATTTTTCTCACTTTTCTGGAGGATGGTATCTCCTTATATCTTAAAGGTATTAGGAATGCACATAAATTTGGTCTTATACCTTTACTTATAAAAATGTTCTAAAGAAATATTAGACAGATTTTAAAAGGTATATTTATAAGGACTTCCATTGTGTCATTATTTACATCAGTGAAAAATAGGAGATATTCTTAATGTTTAACAATAAGAAATTGATTAATGTACAATAAAACTATTAAAATGACATATCTAATCTTTTGAAATAGGAAGATATCATAATATAGTGATGAGGTGGAAGAACAGACTAGAAAATAATATATGGAATATGAATGAATTCTTGGAAAAATTTATATGCATGTAATTCTGGAAAGGTTTATACAAAGTATAAATGGTTTCAGTCTGAACAACTCATACAAATCACTTTTTTTGCTCTTATCAGTAACTTAATTTTGTAGCATAAATGATGATTACTTTTGTAAAAAAAAATATATATATAGAATTTATGCTATAGGTTTAACATAATAGAGTCTTAAATTTAGAAGAAATCGTTAAAATAATCTAATCTTGTTCATCCTAGAGGAAGTTTTACAAATCCCCTGAACAAAATGTCCTAAATGGATGATAACTTTGTCCTGAGTATGCAGATGAAGGGGAGATCACTAATCTATATTCTGTTTTGGGATCTTATAGCTAGTAAATTTGTTTCCTTCTTCTGTTAGACTGAAATCTTTTCTCAGTATTTTTTACTTATTAGCCCTAACTATTCCTAGTGCTCTTAGAAAATAGAGGAGAATATTTTTCTGTGTAACAATCTATCAACTCTTTGAAGAAATTATTATTTTTCCTCTTGATCCTGTCTTCACAAAGATATCAAACCCCAATGGTTTCATTAATGGCTCATGTGGCTTTGGGGTTTTCTCTCATCTTAGATACACTTCCACATTTCCTCACTCAGAGACTTGATACATACCATTTGAAACTGCAGTTCAAGTCAGAATAGGAAAAATGACAAATTAGAAAGAACTCCAGAAAAGAAAAAAAATGTCTTTGTGAGTTGGAATTACAGACTCTGGCTTCATGGAAAAGACAGGACTTGCTAAAGACCTTAATGAAATTGAAGCATTTCTGATGACTGTAAAAGAGAATCTGGGCTCCAAGAAGTTAGAGAAAGTTTCCTTCTAAGAGTTAAAATTTCAATACAAGAGAAAAATAAAGAACAATTAAAATTTCCCCTTTTTTCAGCCATTCTTATATTTTTCCACTCCTTTCCTACTTTCTTTCCTATTTTGGGAAATGACTCCCCCTGAAAAAAACAATATTTGCCTTCTCACACTCTTTTGTTGCTGTCTTTTGATGTGTTAGCAATCTTTCTTTTTAATATTTGTCTTGTTGATATTCTATAAACTATTTCCTCTATATAAATTTCAAGACTCCAGATATGTTATAAACTAAGTCAGGGAGACATTTTTTATTTTTCATTACCTCCCCCCAACCCCATGCCCAGCACCACATAAGAATGCATATTATAAAGACTGCTTTGGGTAATTAAATAAATGTTGCTTTTTATTGTCTGATGATGAGTCCTTCTGAAATCATCCCATTTCTATGCCACTGCAGATGTAAAGGTTTATATTCTATACCATTGTCATATTTGGAGGAGGCATAAAGTCACAATAAGTATCTTTGCTGAAGTTTATGTTCCTTCTCATTGTTGATAAACTCTTTTAAGCTTCTTCACACCACCTACTGTGGATTTGTGAAATTCTCAGTGGGAAATTGTAGGGATCATTTTCCCCAGTGCATTCTGTCAGCTTTTTAGGCAAGTAGTGGGAAAATTCTGAAGCAATTTAGCATTCAGTCTGAGAGTTGCTACCAAGATGACACATAATACTTTACCTCTTACTCTTTCCTGGAGACTTTCCCACGTCTCTTGACACCATTATAGAGCGTCTTTTCAAAATTTTGGACATCTTATTCTCAAAGCCTAGAATCTATTCTGGCTGATCCAAGGGCCTAGACTATTTTCCTCCTAGTTGAAGAGACTGTCAGGAAAGGAAGATGAGTTGATGTGACTTGGTTAATGTGGCTTCTTTAGACAAGAGGTGGTAAAAGGAGAAGTAGATGGTGCCTTTGAAGAGGCCTGGCGATTTGTTTTCACTGTTCACTGTATTCAAGAACTGACAACTCACAGTCAGTAGCTTGGGCCTTGGAGCACAGAGACTGATCTGACAATTCCATTGCATTTAACTTGCTAAGATATGTCAAGGTTGGGACAAGCCCCTGGGAAATATACCTAGTAAGCAAAATATATGTACCGAAACCCCCTCCACCGTTAGAGTCAACCCCTTCTTCTAGTCACTACCCAATAGATTCTAATTTATAATAAAATGTTTGCACATTTGATAAAAATGCTTTACTAGAAGGAAAAGGTTTCCAGAGTTCCCTCTGTGGCACAGAGTATTAAGGATCCATCGTTGCCACAGGTGCAGTTTAGGATGCAGCTAGAGCTCAGATTAGATCCCCAACCTGGGAAATTCCATATGCCGTTGGTGAGGCTGAAAAGAAAAAGAAAAAGATTTTGGAATAAATTAAATTATGGCTATTATGGCAAAGTAGGTAAGCTGTTATTTGATATACTGAGATAGAAGACCTTTAAGTCCCTACCATATAAGTAAAGTTTTCTTATGCAGGGTGGCCCTGAATGACATCACACATCTCATAACAGAAATACTCATGACCTAAACTCATTACTTTTCCATACTTTATTTCCAGTCCCCTTAGGATTAATAAATTAATAAAGTAGAAATGCTTTTTGATGAATTTTTTAAGGAAAATTGTCATTACAAATACAGCACTGAAGAAAAACTCATGTTCAGAATTGCTACTGAACAGCTACATCTTCTCAATGGCAGTGGCCATGGAACAGATGGCCAAAATCAATATCATTCCCTGCAACTGCTAGATGTTAGCAGGTCCCAGAGGAAAAAAGGGGGTTCAAATTTGCTAGAAAAAGAGTAAAGTTACATTGAGATATGAAGCTGGTTGGACCCTGAGCCTTCAACCAAAAATATGAGAGCAGCGATACAGAGAGAAATTTTTAGTGTAGGATGTGGTATCAGGAATGATGAGTGGTCAAAGAACATTTGCCCAAAGCAGTCTCAATCCTAAGCACATTACTGACGCTATTTTCTTCCAAAGTCACTCTCACTGACCACACATTTCATCAGTAAGTTACTACCAAGGTATATGATATGACATCTCATGAAGTTGTGATATAATGCTAGATTTTTGTTATTCTCCTTTCATTAACTTCCCAACGCATAACTGGTATGTATAACATCTTGGGTATTATTAACTACAGCTGGCAGTTGATCCCAGTACAGAACTAGAATCCATTCTCTCTAAGGATAACGCACTCACATTCTCTTAGATATTCTTCTCATGAAAGCCACATCCTCCCCAGATCCAAGCCCGTAACTGACTGACAAGCCCAATGGAGAAAGAGCAGAAAACAGGAAAGCGTGTATTATACATTACCCTGCATTCATCAGACCGCCCTTCAGAAAGGGGAAATAACAAAGAGTGAATGGTGGGAAGTCATTTTATCTGCTAGAAAAATATGCCCTGTTCCCTACTCAAAAAACAAGTGGTTGTGAAGCAACCACATTATTTAAAGATACAAGGCAAACAGGAAGAGGCAAACCAAACACCCAGGCCCTGAGAACTTCCCGCAAGTGCTCCCCTC
Organism: Catagonus wagneri; assembly: GCA_004024745.2. Taxonomy (NCBI): domain Eukaryota; kingdom Metazoa; phylum Chordata; class Mammalia; order Artiodactyla; family Tayassuidae; genus Catagonus; species Catagonus wagneri. The sequence continues at coordinate 2,361,364 of PVHT020000286.1, read as the reverse complement.
AGCTGAGCTGGTTTGCAGTCATGATGGGCAAGCTGACAGGCTCTAGTGGTTTCTATGATCAGAAAGGAAAGAGGAAAGGAAAGTGCCAGTTCCTCTTTAGCAAGCTATTTGGGAAGCAGTTTCTCATTCAATGGAATAATAACGATTTCTAGAACCAACAACCCTCAGTTTAATTACGCACTGCCCTCTGAGAAAGAAGTCCAGTGCTAAAATGCAAGCTTGGAAATCCAATAATTGCCTAAGAAAAGATCCAATAATTGCCTGGAAAAGAAGGCTGCCTGCAAAATTCTGGGAAACCTAGGTCCCTTAGAATTAATTGGTAACACACATGACCTTAGCGGCAATAGAACTCAATAGATTTACAGATAAGGCTGAAAGACTCCCTAGTTTTGAAATACCCCAAATGAGTGAACAGACATCTCAGAAACTATCCTTGGATGACACTCTCAGTCTCAGATTCCATTTTCAGCCACTCCTTGAAATACCTAGAACTGCATTTTATGATCACCTCTGAGATAAGTTATTTTGTTGCTTCACAAATAAGCACCAAGTCTGAGTAAAGAAGGTAAATATTGTGACTGTAAAGCAATTTCATCGTTTTTCTTAATCCTATCAATAGTCTACTGAATTCAGTATCAATGTCACTATGTAAAATATGAAAGTGAAGGTACAGAGTTTGGAGTGACTGTTCCACCATCGAGCCAGTCCGGGTCAGGTCTACCTGATGGAAAATCCTCTCCTCTCTCCTCTGTGCTATGAAGTAATTCATATTTAGGGGACAGTGGCAAAGTGATTCTCCACAGCAGACTGATTTCTCATTCCAGAGAAACAATTTCTTTGGGGCCAGAGCAAGCAGTCATGTGGGAAAAGTTCTCCCCTGGGATATAATGGGAAGTGTGAGTCCACAGCTCTCTCAGAACACACAAACCCTCAGAGGAGAGCCGAAGACCTCACCTTCCCAATATGGATTATACAGAAAATTTTATCACTTGGCTGACAGTGATATTAATGTATGTTTTCACATTTATCTCACTCTCTGACAAGATGTAGTGTCACAGAGAACCAAATTAACACGCTGGGAGGCTTTGTCATTAAAGAAATACAAGCTCGCTTTGATTATTACTGGCAAGAGAGCAGAGTGTGCGGTGCAAACAGCAATCCTATTCTCAGAAGTAATATTCTTGCAGACAACACAGCTCTGTCTCAGAGTATCTTGAATTGGGAGACAGGGGTGTAATTTTTCAAATCTAGAGGGAAAAAATGATTTCCAGGCTAGGTACTTAAAGGTATAGCCAGCCATAGATTGCAATGAACACAGCTGTCAGCGTTACTATAATCATAAAAAAAAAAAAAAAGGGAAGCAGAGAGGAGGGAGGAAATCAAAAAGTGTTTCTAGCTATATTGGTATGAATCAAATCTTTTTATGTGAGACTAAGTGAGAAAGGCATTTAAGCATAAGATTAAAAACAAGATGTATTTATCTGAAAGAAGTTAGCAAATATAGCCAATTTACTGAAAGAGCTTTAAGTCTTTATGTTGCAATTGTTGTTTGCCTTTACTTTCAAATTAAGGTGTTACTGTTTTAGTTAATTTTTTAAATGTACCTATATTTGTTGTTTTGCTGTTTGATTAGAATCTGTCCATTATGGAAAAGTGTGTCCTATGCCAGGAAGCAAATATCCAAATTCTAGTCCATAATGTGTCTGACTTGTTACCATTTGATAAATTATATCATGCATTGAAGCCTCAGTTTCCCCATCTGAAAACAGGTAGAATGATACTATCTATATTGGCAATCCCACATAAGATTTTGTGAATATCAAAAGGGAGAATTAATTAGAAAGCACATTAGAAACACAAAGTCCTGTCTTCTCAAGGCTGCAAATGTCTCAGTTAGCCCCAGACTACTGAAACTGCATTGATACCTGGCAGAGGAAAGGAAATACTGAGGAAGAAGTGATGTAAAAATCTGTACAGTCTCTCAGAAATGGAACATAGATTCTATTTTGCCACCAGAAATAGCAAAATCATTGAGTCTATCTGAAACCCAGACCACTGGGATACATTCCAAGACTTAAGGAGACATGAGCTGTGCCTGCATCACACAAAATATAAAGATAAACAATTTATGTAATTGACTCAATTAATTATTCTACAAACCAGTGTGATATTTAGTCTCTAAGGAAATAGGTAATTACACTCATAACAAAACAATTTGGATTTGGAAAATAATCTGAAAGGATATATCCAAAAGGAGAGGTTCAGAGGAAGATTAATGTCCTCAAAATAAAACATTTCAGATTCCTGGGATGGAAAAAAATGATCTCTTACAAAAATGGCCAAATAATGGAAAACAATGATTATGAGACAAGTATTCTCTAATTCTGGACAGAATAATGTTAATTAAAGTTAAGAATTAGTCAATATTCATCAACTGGTAGAAAGATTTATGTGAGGACAGAACCCAAATCTAAAGGGTCAGGTCCTAGGTCCAGGGTCTGGCAGAACAGATGGGACACCATGAACCCTGTGAATGTGTTAGCTCAGGGAACAGCAATGCTGTTTTATAATTTAGTAAAGAAAGTTCCCAAAGTTTAATTTGCCTAAGGTTAAAAGGACATTATAAAGAGAAAATTTTAAAAATAGTTATAAAGACAGTACTCAATTGAACTCCATGGGAAAGGCTTAAATTTATATTATTACATTGCTGTAAAAACATGAATACTTAAAATAGAACTTATGAAAATGATGCTAAAGCAACTAACTGATTGGCTATGTTCTGTCAAACACCTAAAGCTTTCACAGGGGGAATGTCAATCATCAGAATGGATTTCCAGGACTGTTTTAACACCTACCCACTGCCAGGTAAATGTGAAACTGGGACTCTTTTCATATAGATATTGAAACAAATATTTAAGTAGACTGATCATATATATCCAAAATATTGGGCAAGAAAACAGCCACAGGGAAATGAGTTTTTATCTTAAAATGGACTACCGCTTCTGAGCCACAAAGCAGTATCCCTTAAACAACATTTATGTCAATATATTTATTTCTCAGATTCTGCTGGCTCAAAGAATATATTTGAAATCTAAGTAATTCAAAAGTCATAAGTAAAACTATAACTTTATTCCTTTATAACTGAAATTAATCTAAATCTCAATTCTCTTTTCAAATAATGATAGAAAACTGAATAACTGGAGACAAATCAGTCTCACCATTTATACACTCATAGTCTCAGGGGAATCATCTCCCCTCTTTGCATTCTCTCTAAAATGAACCTAAATTCACAGCAAGAAGAAGTTTTACATTTTGATGAAGTACAATATATCAAATTTTATTTTTCTGTTCTATGCTTTTGATGTCATTTCTAAAACAATATTTGCCTATACCAAGGTCATGAAGATAATATCCTATTTTTTTATTTTAGAAAACAAATTTTTTATGTTCAGATCTATGATCCATCTTGAATTAATTTTTATATGTGGTGTGAGGTACAAGACAATGTTTAGTTTTATTTCCTATGAGCTTACCCAGTCATTCTGACATCATCTGTGATAAAGTCTCTAAATTCCCTAGCAAGTTGCCTGAATTGCTAAAAATCAGTTGACTGTGTATATACGGGTCTATATCTAGAGTCTCTCTTTGAAATCAGATAGTTTAAGTACTCCAACTTTGTACTTCTTTGCCAAGATAGCTTATGGGTGGTTTAATGTGTTTGTAGTCCCAAATAAATTTTATATTCAATTTAAATTCTAAAGTATTTAACTTAAAAAAATCTATTGTGAATCACTGAATTTATAGATCAGCCAGAAGAAATATCTACAATATTGACTCTTCCAATCCGTGATCATGCATGTTTAACTGTTAATTTAGGCCTACTTTATTCCTCTAAGTCATGTCTCATAGGCTTCAGTGTAGATGTCACGCAATTACCTTCTAAAATGTAGTCCTTAATCAGCTAGTATTTACTTACAAATATTTCATACACACACACACACACACACAGAGTTAAGTCTTCAGGGCCTGAACTCTGCAGGTCCACCTATGCACAGATTTTTTTCAATAGTAAATACTACAGTACTACATGGTCCATAATTGTGAAATTTAAGGATAAGAAGGAACATTGGATGCAGAGTGTCAACTACAGGATCTTCAGCTGTGCAGAAGGTCACCACACCTCTCCCCTGCATTACTCAATGGTCAAATATATATATATATATATATATATATATATATATATATATATACACACACACACATGCACATATATGTGTGTGTGTGTAAATATATATATATATGTGCATGTATGGTCAAATATAAACATATATATATATATATGCACATATATGTATATATATACATATATACACATATATATATTTTTCTAAATCTTTTGAGAGAAATTTGCTGACATGATGTCTCCTTACCACTTAAAGCTCGATTCAGAGGGAATTCCTTAAAAATACAAATAACAAAGATGCTATTATCAAAATCATGAAGCTAATAATGATATAATATTTACAGTAAAATCGAATTCTGAATCAGCATTCTGTTCAGTTGTTACTTCTCTTTAGTCTCTGAATTTAGAACAGAACTGGCTAATACAACTTAATTATGATGATAGATATGTTGTGTTTATCTACACTGTCTTCTAAGACCATCTCTACTTACATATAACTATTTGAAATATGGGTAATGTAAAATACTATTTATAAATAGTGTAAAGTTTTACTCAGTATAAAATAAAACTGATAAATTTTATTCAATTTTACATTGAAATAACTGCATGTGTTTTATGGCTTCTGTATTAAGGAGTGAAAATTTGTAAAACAATTACTTGATCTTTCATATTCTTGATATTTTTTATAAGACCAATATTTCATAGAAGGTTCTAAATTTGGGTGTGTCAAATGTTTCTTCATGACTAGATTTGGATTATGAATTTGTATCAAGAAAACTTCAAAAGTGATGTTATGTTCTTCCCCTTTTTTTTTTTTTTTTTTTGCCTTTTGTCATTTTAGGGCCACACCCGCGGCATGTGGAGGTTCCCAGGCTAGCGGTCTAATCGGAGCTGTAGCCACTGGCCTACGCCACAGCCACAGCAACGCAGGATCCGAGCCGCGTCTGCAACCTACACCACAGCTCACGGCAACGCCAGATCGTTGACCCACTGAGCAAGGCCAGGAATCGAACCCGCAACCTCATGGTTCCTAGTTGGATTCGTTAACCACTGCGCCACGACGGGAACTCCAAAAGTGATGTTATGTTCTTCTCAGTGCATCATATCAGGAGGTAAAGATGTTGATTTGTTTCATTTACTGTCATATTAATTTTGATTAGTTGACATGACTGCTGGCCTGGTTTCTCCACTATGAAGCAAATAGATTTCCTCTTGTAATTAAAAAGTATTTTTTTGTGGAGAGATTTTACTCATCAAAATTCCTCATATTTTATTACATTTTATTTTATTTTTTCTCTCTTTTTGCCTTTTCTAGGGCTGCACTCGCAGCATATGGAGGTTCCCAGGCTAGGGTTCTAATCAGAACTGTAGCTGCCGGCCTACGCCACAGCCACAGCCACAGCAAAGCAGGATCCACGAGGCGTCTGTGACCTACACCACAGCTCACGGCCACGCCGGAACCTTAACCCACTGAGTAAGGCCAGGGATCGAACCCACAACCTCCTGTTTCCTAGTCAGATTAGTTAACCCCTGAGCCACGATGGAAACTCCAAAATTCTACATATTATTTTCGTATTTATTAATGATGTTGTCTAAGCCAATTATTACAATGATTTTATTTTACTTTTGAAAATTTGTTATAGTTGATTTACAGAGTTCTGACAATTTCCACTGTAAAGTGACCCAGTTATACATATACATACATTTTTTCTCACATTATCCTCCAATATGTTCCATCACAAGTGATTAAATATAGTTCCCTGTGCTATACAGCAGGCTCTCATTTCTTATCTACTCCAAATGCTATAGTTTGCATCTACCAACCACAAACTCCCAGTCCATCCCACTCCCTCACCCTCAGCAGCCACAGGTCTCTTCTCCATGTCCCTTAGTTTTCCTGTTTTCTGTAGATAGGTTCATTTGTGCCACATTTTAAATTCCATGTAAAGATGATATCATGGTATTTGTCTTTCTCTTTTTGACTTACTACACTAAGTATTAGAATCACTAGTTCCATGTATGTTGCTGCAAATGGCATTGTTTTGCTCTTATTTAGAGCTAAGTAGTGTTCTATTGTGTATATGTACCACTTTTCTTAATCCACTCATCTGTCATTGTTTGTTTCCATGTGTTGGCTGTTGTGAATACTGCTGCAATGAATATAGGGGTGCATGTATCTTTTTCAATAAAAGTTTTTTCTGGATATATGCTCAGGAGTGGGATTGCTGGATCAAATGATAGCTCTATATTTAGTTTTCTGATGTACCTCCATACTATTTTCCATAGTGGTTGTACCAATTTATATTCCCATCAACTGTGAGGAGAGGGTTCCCTTTTCTTTACACCCCTCCAACATTTATAATTTGTAGACTTACTAATGATGGCCATTCTTACCTATGTAGAGTGGGTTCACATTGTAGTTTTGATATGCATTCCTCTAATAACTAGTGATGTTGAGTATTTTTTCATGTGCCTGTTGGCCATCTGTTTGTCTTTGGAAAAATGTCCACTCAAGTTTTATGCCCAGTTTTCAACTGAGCTGTTGTTTTTCTGCTGTTGAGTTTTATGAGTTGTTTATATGTTTTAGAGATTAAGCCCTTGTTTGTTGCATCATTTGAAACCATTTTCTCCCATTCCATAGGTTGTCCTTTTTTTTACAGTTTCATTTGCTGTGCAAAAGCTTGTAAGTTTCATTAGGTCCCATTGGTATATTTTTTTGTCTTTTACTTCTATTGCTATGGGAGACTGACCTGAGGAAAGATTTGAATGGTTGATGTCAGTGAAAGTTCTGCCTGTGTTTTCTAGAGGAGTTTGATGGTGTCTTTCCTTAAGTTAAAGTCTTTAAGTCTTTTTGAGTTTGTTTTTATGCATTGTGTGAGGGTGTGTTCTAGTTTCATTGATTTACTGCAGCTGTCCACTTTTTCCAAGCACCACTTGCTGAAGAGACTTTTTCTCTTTTTATATTCTTGCCTATTTTGTCAAAGATTAATTGACCGCAGGTGTCTGGGAGTTATTTCTGTGTTCTGCATTCTGTATGTCTGTTTTTGCACCAGTATCACACTGTTTTGATTACCTTAACTTGCTAATATTGTCTGAAATCTGGGAGAGTTACACCTCCTGGTTGGTTTTTGTTCCTCAGGATAGTTTTAGCAATCCTGGGTCTTTTTTGGTTCCATATAAATTTTTGGAATATTTGTTCTAGTTCTGTGAAAACTGTCACGAGTAATTTGATAGCGAGTACATTAAATCTGTAGGTTGCTTTGGGTAGTATGGCTATTATAACAATATTGATTCTTCCAATCAAAGAGCACGGGATATCTTTCCATTGATTTGAATCCTCAGTAATTTCTTTGATTAATGTTTTATAGTTCTCATCATAAGTCTTTCACTTCTTTACTCAGCCTTATTCCTAGATATTTAATTTTGGGGCTGTTATTTTAAAAGATATTGTGTTTTTATACTCCTCTTCTAATATTTCTTTGTTAGTGTACAGAAATGCAACCAATTTGTGAATTTTAATCTTATATCCTGCTACTTTGCTGAATTCATTGATCAGTTAGAGAAGTTTTTGTGTAGGGTCCTTAGGGTTTTCTGTATATAGTGTCATGTCATCTGCATACAATGACAATTTTACCTCTTTTATTCCAATTTGCATACTTTTATTTCTTTTGTTTGTATGATTGCTGTGGCTAGGACTGCCAATACTGTGTTGAAGAAAAGGGTGTAAGTGGGTATACTTGTCTTGTTACAACTTTCAGTGGAAGGGCTTTCAGTTTTCCCCCACTGAGTATTATATTTGCTGTGGATTTTTCATAAATGGCTTTTATTATGTTAAGGTATGTTCCCTCTGTGCACACTTTGGTAAGAGTTTTTATCATGAATGGATGTTAGACATTGTCAAATGCTTTTTCTGCATCTATTGAGATGATCATGTGGTTTTTTACTTTTCTTTTGTTAATGTGGTCTATGACATTGATTGGTTTATGTATGTTGAACCATTCTTGTGAACTTGGGATGAATCCCACTTGGTCGTGCTGTATGATCTTTTTTATATATTGTTGGCTTAAGTTGGCTAAAAATTTATTGAGAACTTTTGTGTTTATATTCATCAAAGATATTGCCCTATAATTTTCATTTTTGGTGATATCTTCGGTTTTGATATTAGGGTGATAGTGGCTTCATAAAAGGTCTTTGGGAGTGTTTATTTTTCAGCTTTGTGGAAAAGTTTAAGAAGGATGGGTATAAGTTTGTCTGTGTATGTTTGGTAGAATTTGCCTGAGAAGCCATCTGGTCCTGGACTTTTGTTTGTAGGGAGTGTTTTTATTACACATTCAATCTCATTTATAGTGATCAGTCTGTTCCATAGATCTGCTTCTTCTTGATTCAGTTTAGTATTCCATATGTCTCTAGAAAGTTGTCCATTTCTTCCAGGTTGTCAAATTTGTTGGCATATAAATATTCATTGTACTTTTACGTTGTTTTTTTTTTCTGCAATATCTATTGAGGTTTCTCCTTTTTCATTTCTTATTTTATTTGAATTCTTTCTTGCCTCTTTTTGGTGAGTCTGGCCAGAGTTTTGTCAATTTTGTTTACCCTTCTAGAGAACCAGCTCTTGTTTTTATTGATTTTTTTCTGTTTTTTTAAATCTCTATTTTATTGATTTTCTTCTGATCTTTATGATTTCTTTCCTTCCACTGACTTTAGGTCTTGTTTGCTCTTTTTCTGTTTCTTTTAGGTTGTGGTTTAAGTTGTTGATTTGAGATTTTTCTTCTTTTTAGGAAGGCCTGTATTGCTATGAATTTGCCTCTTAACACTGGTTTTGTGGCATCCCATAGATTTTGAATGATTGTGTTTTCATTATCATTTGTCTCAAGGTATTTCTTTTTAATTTACCTATTGATCTCCTTACTGTCCCATTGATTTTTTTGCATGTTGTCTGGTCTCCACGTAGTCTGTTTTTTTTTTTTTTTTCCTTATTTCTTTTCCTATGATTGATTTCTAGTTTCATCACTGAGGTCTGAGAAGATACTTCAAATAAGTTCTATACTCCTAAATTTGTTGAGATTAATTTTGTGCCCCAATATGTGGTCAATCCTTGAGATGTTTCATGTACCATTGAAAAAAAATGTATATTATGATTTTTTTGGATGTAATTTCTTGAAAGATTAATTAAATCTACTTTTCCTATTGTGTCATTTAGGATCTCAGTTGCCTTATTAATTTTCTGTCTAGAGGATCTGTCCATTGATGTAAGTAGGGTGTTAAAGTCTACTAATATTATTGTATTTTCACTAATTTCTCCTTTTAGTATTTGTTGTTATATTTTGGTGCTCCTGTATTAGGGGTATATATATTGACAGATGTAATATCCTCTTCTTGAGTTTATCCTTTTATCATTAAGTAGTGTCCTTCTTTGTCTTTCTTTATGGCCTTTGTTTTAAAGTATATTTTGTCTTACATAAGTATTCTAAATCCTGCTCTCCCACCATTTCCATTTGCCAGAAGTATCTTTTTCCATCCCCTTGTATTCAATTGACGTGTCCTTTGCCCTAAGGTGAATCTCTTATAGGCAACGTATTGTATGATTTTTTTCAATCCAGTCTGCCGCTCTATGTCTTTTGATTCAAGCATTCAGTCCATTGATATTTAAAGCAATTATTGATAAATGTGTATTTATTACCATTTGAAACCTTGTTTTCCAGTTAATTCTATGTTTCTCCTTTCATCCTTTCTTTTTTTGGTTGGATGATTTCCTTTTATTTTATGCTCGTGTCACCTTCTCTTTAGTTTTTGTGAATGTACTATTTGGTTTTGTTGCCCTGTTTTTCAAGCATATTAACCCCTTCCTATATCTGCTTGATTTGGCCTGATAGTAATACAGCCTCAAACACATTCTAGAAAAAAATTCTAGATTTTCTTACTTTCCTTCCCCACATATTGTGATTTTGATGTCCTTTTTTTTAACACCTTCATGTTTATCCTTTTCCTGTTCCTTGTGTTTATCGTCACTTTTACAACATATATATTTTTTCCTTTTAGTTCTGTATACTGACTTACTTAAGTGATTACTTTCCAATTATGATTTCCTCCATCCTATTTCTTCTTAGTTCTTTTTAAATTAGAGGAGCACGTCCAGTATTTCTTTTAGAACGGGTTTGTATCGCTGTGCATTTGTAGGTTTTTTTTTATTTGTTGAAAAAATTCTTTATTTCTTCTTCTGTTTTAAATGATGTTCTTGATGGCTAGTGTAATCTAGGCTGAAAATTTTTCCCTTTTAGAACTTTAAATATATCTTGTCACTCTCTTCTGGCCTGTAGCATTTCTGTTAAGATATAAGCTGATAACCTTATGGGGGTTACCTTATACTTAACTCTGTTTTTCTCTTGCTGCCTTTAGAATTTTCTCCATATCTTTAACTTTTGCCATTTTTATTGGAATATGTCTCAGTGTAGATCTGTTTGGGTCCAACTTGTTTGGGGCCCTCTGTGCTTCCTGTATCTTGATATTTGTTTCCTTTAGATTTGGGAAGTTTTCAACCATATCTTCCACTATATTTTCAATCCTTTTTTCTTTTTTATCTAGTTGAAAGATCATAGGTCTCTTATATTGCTTTTGTGATTTTTTCATTTGGTTTTCTGTCTGCTGTCCTGATTGGGTGATTTCCGTTATTTTATCTTCCAAGTCATTAATTCTTTCCTCTGCATTATTCATTGTGGTCTTCAGTGCCTCTACCTCAGTTTTCATCTCTGCAAATAAATTCTCTAATATTTCTTGGTTCATCCTTATATTTTCTAGTTCCTTTCGAAAGTAATCTGCATTACTAATCATTTCCTCCCTTAATTCCTTCATATTCAACCTCAATTCCTTAAGTATTTTCACTATTTCCTTTCTGAACTCAGTGTCTGTAGACTATAGAGGTCTCTTCCATTGTTTTTTATGAGCACTTACTTTTTATTTTGGGTGTGAGGGTTTGGAAGCTTACTGTCTCTTCCCTCAATGTGTGCAGGCTGTTATCCTCTTAATAGTTTGCTGTGTGTTCTTCCAGGGAGATGGAGGCAATGGGCAAGGCTGCTAGTCAGTGCCCGGTTGCTGGTCCTTTGACAGTATCAAGGACCCATGGGAAAGTGGTGCTGGCTACTCCTAGTTGCAGGGCCCTTGGAATTGGCAGTGAGTCTTAGGCTGGTTTAGGCAGAGCCCAGAGTTCTTGACAGCAGCAACAACAGGGCTTGTGTGTTCCCATGGGAGTAAGAAAAACAATGGGTGTTTCTTGGTTGCAGCACTCTCCTCTGTGCCAAGCTCTGAGGTGACTGGGGTCTCAAGTGGTTCCTTGACCCATAGTGGTGTCAAGTTATACACACCTCTGGAATTATAGATAACTGCAAAACTTTGCCCCAACTGCCTGTAGAGCATGTGAGAAATGCCCTGTCATGCTTAGTCTTCATAGGAGGCATCTCCACCCATAGCCAGCACAAGCCTGTCATCACCCATAGCCTTGCTGCCCATAGCCCTGCCCTCCAAGAGTCTGAGCTTGTGCAAAGAAAGATATTTCTATGGTGGTATACCCCTCCTCTTTTTTCCCTCCCCAACAATGGTGCCTTGCTTCTCCTGCAGGCCCAGACCTCCTCCTGGATTCCCTTAGCTGTGGGCTTCTGATCCTCATCCTTTGTTTCAATGCTCCCTAGTTCCCTCAGGCTGTCTCCACTCTGCCAACACTAGTCCTCTCCCTGGAACTGACCTGCAGATCCTGAGTTGCAGTGCCCAGTCCCCACCTTATCTCAGGCTGTGGTGTCTAGGGGTGGTGGTACAAATGGTTTTTGTGGCTCTCTCTCTGCTTTGCCCTCCTCAGATCAGCTGCTGTGCTTTTCTCCATGGCCTGAGATCCCTCCATCTTGACTGATCTCCCCATTAGTTAGGTGGCATCCCAGGGTTTTGGTTCCTTTCCTATTCCACAGCTCCCACTCAGAAGTGCAGGTATCATCCTGATTGCTTTCTTTCTCTTTTTTTCCTTTTGTTCTACCCAGTTATGTGGGGGCTTTCTTGCCCTTTTTGGAAGTTTAAGGTCTTCTTCCAGCATTCAGTAGATGTTCTGCGTGAATCATTCTACATGTAGTTTTTTTTTTATGTGTTTGTGGGAGAAGGTGGTGACAATCCTCCACTATTTGATCCCTCCTTCTTACCATGATTTTTGAAAGAATTTTCCTAAAATTTGTTTTTTTCTTGTTTATAATTTTTATTTTTGATTTCTGAAATGTTCTGTGTACATTTTCCCATTAAATTATGTATACTTCAAAAGCATGATTTTTGACTATGTAATATTTTTATATAGCAGACATAATTTTAAAGTACTCTATTGTCAAACAGCAAAATAAACAATCAACAGGGTGAAGAGAAACTTAGGAAATGGGTGAAAATATTTGCAAACCAAATCTTATCTTTCTGATAAGGGGGTAATATCCACAAAATTTAAGGAACACAACCAATAGCAAGAAAATAACCCAATTTAAAAATAGGCAAAGAACCTGAAAAGACATTTCTCAAAAGAGGACATGCAAATGGCCAATAAGTATGTGAAAATTGTTCAAAATGACCAATTGTCAGGAAAATGCAAATCAAAACCACAATGAACTATCACTTCACACCTATTAAAATGGCTATCTCAGGAGTTCCCATCATGGCTCAAAGGTTAATGAACCCAACTAGTATCCGTGAGGGTGCAGGTTTGATCCCTGGCCTCATTCAGTGGCCCAAGAACCTGGCATGAGCTGTGGCATAATTCACAGATGTAGCTCAGATTCCCAAATTGGCTGTGGCTGTGGTGTAGGCTGGCAGCTGCAGCTCTGATTCAACCCCTAGCCTGAGAACCTCCATGCACCACAGATGAGGCCCCCCCCCAAAAAAAAGAAAAAAAATGCTTCATCAAAAAGACAGTGATAAGTGTGAAAAGAGACATGGAACCCTTGTACTCTATTGTTGGAAATATAAATTAGGGTAGTAACAATGGAAAACAATATGTAGATTCCTCAAAAAATTAAAAAATGTGACTCCCATAGGATCCAGGAATCCTTCCTGAAGGAAATGAAATCATGATCTCAAAGAGATATCTGTGCCCCTGTGTTCACTGCAGTATTATTCACAATAGTCATTCCTGGACATGACCTCAGTGTCCACTGATAGGGGAATGGATAAAGAAAATGTTTTATATATATATATGTATGAATATTAATTAATCAGCTGGCATTCCCTGATAGCACAGCAGGTTGAGGATCCAGCATTATCACTACTGTGCCTCTGGTTACTGCTGTGGTACAGGTTTGATCGTGTGGCCCAGGAACTTCCTCATGACTCCAGTGTGGCCACACACAAAAAGATAATTAATAAGCCCTAAAGAAGAAAAATTCTGCCATTTGTGACAACACACTTGATATTAGCCAAAGGCCAAGAAGGAATTCATTTGTGACAACACAGATGAGTCTGGAGGACCTTAAAGTAAAGTAAAATATGTCAGGCAAAGAGATATACTATCTGATCTCCCTTGTAAGTGGAATCTAAAAAAAAAAATTATTTTTTTTAATTTTTAATTAAAAAAATTTTTAACTATGGAGTTGTTGGTCAAAGGGCACAAAGTTGCCATTTAGAGGATGAAGAATACTAGAGATCTAATGGACAGTATGACAAATACAGTTAATAATATTGCATTAAATACATGAAATATGGTAAGAAAATAAATTTGAAGGGATCTCATCACATACACAAAAATGAGATAATATATTAGGTTGACTATAGTAATCGTTTCACTATGTATATTAAGTGAGGCTGAACACCAAAAACATTTAGAATTTTATTTTAAAAAGCCACTGGTCTGGAATACTGCTGATCTGCCTCCCAAATGCCCCTCTTCCCCAGCAGCCCTCTAACTTTTCCTATGACTCCCATTTGCCATCTTTTTCCAGCCCCACAGAGCTCTTTGCTCTTCTTCATATATTCCAGGCATGTTCCTGGCATGTGGCATTTTAACTCATCCCTTCTCCTTAAAATATCCTGCTGGAACCCATGTAGGGAGCTACATCCTTCAGTTGTCTGCCTCAAATGTCATCTTTTTAGCAAGTAAGTACCTGATTGTCCTTAAATCTGTGATACCCACCCTCCTACCTGGCTCTCTAGTCCCTCTTTTCTGCTCATTTTCCCCATAGAACCTGTTACTCTGGCAACTACAAATACATCATTTATTCACTTAGTGCATCTCTGCCCTGTAAAATGTAAACCCCACATCAAGGACTTTTGTCTGATTTGCTCACTTCTGCATCTCTGCTGCCAAAAACAGCTTAAAATATCTAATTATCATTTATTCAAGTATTATTTCAATACAATCTATTCTACCATCTTCAAAATCATACCTTTGGATTATTATATTAAACATAAGTTCTCTTGGTCTAGAATAATTCCTGGAGAAGAAAATAAAATAGAATAGTTTAAATGTGAGCATGCATTAAAATATATAAATGAAACATATTAAGAAATCAAAGTTAAGTTAGCAGTGCTATCAAAATTAGAAAAATAATTTTTATTTTACTATAATGTGATTTTATCATTAATTACAACCATTCTGCATTGAATGTTACCTGTGCAATTGACATCTGGTATTTGTTTTATACACGACCATCCTATTTAATCCTCATCATAATTCAATAAAGTTCTATTATAATCATGTGAAAAATGAAGAACCTGAGGCTTAGAGAATTGGAAATCTGTTGTGTTATATATCTCAGTAGTAGACTCAGTAATGCTTCTCTGAATGTGAAGTAAGCATGTGAATGTAACTCATAGTTGGTTTTATTGGGACATTCCCACTCTGTTCTAAAACTTAAGGCTCTTCTAAGAACCAGTGTTACATAATTAAGGAATTCAGTTAGATGGTTTCAGGTCACCAAAAAATTATTTGCTTTGTCATTATTATGTGTGGACATCATTTTCAAAGATAAAACTTGAGTGTTAATGACAGTGATGAAAAAATGAGAAAATGAATGTATATATGTATGCATATAACTGATTCACTTTGTTATAAACCTGAAACTAACACATTATAAAAAAACTATACTCCAATAAAATTTAATTTAAAAAATCCCCAAAAGTAAAAAATTAAGTAAAGCAAGAATTTAAACCTGTAAAAAAATATATGTATGTGTGTGTGTGTGTGTGTATATATATGTGTGTATATATATATATATATATATATATATATATATATATATATGCCACATGGAGCCATATGGAGAAATGCAAGAAAAGAACTAGAACAGAGAAATGTTTAAGTTTTTCACATAAGTTCAATTCTTTCAAGCAGATCCTTATTTTTAAGGTTAAATTATGCAAAAAAAATGATGAGATCCCTAGCTTCTCCTTTGGGCCAGACCAGGCACATCAAATTGCACAAAATTATGTTCTGTGCCTGTCACTCCTAACATATTTGCATTATCTAAGGCCTTGATGCTTGGTGGATTACTAAGATAGTTGAAGAGTAAAAAAGTGTATTACCAGAAATTTCCAAAGGACACAGCCAATTCCTAGTGTTATTCAAAAATTAATTAAGTATCTGTATGGTTATAAATATTACAAATTATAGATTTTACCATGGAGGAGATTTCAATCTAATAGAAATGATACAGAAATATGACATGTTCACTGATGTTAAAGAACCTAGGTTAACAAGATAAAAGTTATCACCCAGCAGGATACAGCTATATTATATAGATAGGGAGAGCTATAAATAAACAGGAGGCAGGCACAATGCACCCTGTGGTCATGTGGGAGGCCTTTGCAATACCTATGACACTATGGTGTTGAACCGTTTATCATTAGCAGTCATCACTATTCCTAAAGCGTAGGTAAGAGGAGATCAGCTCCAGAAAGGTGAACTACCATGCATTTCATCCTTTTCTAGGCATGAAAGCAAATAATGGACTGCCATAAAATATGAGAACTGTTTTTGGAGAGATAACTTTGAAATGCTTTATTGTATTAAAAGGGGAATTTGATAAATTTTAGTAACAACTGACCAGTGACACACTTCACATCTCCTCCATGTGTCTCAATTTTATGGGCAAGAACAGTTTGCCTAATGACCCCTAACAATTCTTTCACTTTGAGCATTCCCTAAGTCCTTAATCAAACATTGATTAGATGCCTGACCATGTGAACATGCTAAAGGAAGTAGTTGCCTACATGCCATGGGAAGTCACTCTGGCCTTTTTATTAACAAATATCTATTAGCTCATGAAGTCATTTGGAAACAGAAGGGTTTCTTGATAGCAAAATAAAATCTAGAAATCAGCATCAAGATAGGCAATGAAGAGGTTGTGTCAGAATCCTGGAACTCACCCATGGTGGAAAGAAATTGTCAAGTTAGAATCATAGCTCACTGGAAAAAGGGAGACCAGGCTGAATTCAGGTTCTCTGTCCAACGTGGTAAGACTCCAAAGAGTAATACAATATGCTTTTAGACAAAGGGCTAAGCTATGGTGTTACCCATGAACAGTATGATGGTGAAGGCGGGAGGGATATAGTTGGTGAGGGAGAAGAATCATGACATATATAATCCCCAAAAGGCTATTTTTTGCCCAAACTCCTACTACATAGTTCTGCAACCATGAATATTGTTAAATTCTTTTTTTTTTTTGTCTTTTTGTCTTTTTAGGGCTTCACCTGTGGCATATGGAGGTTCCCAGGTTAGGGGCTGAATCTGAGCGGAAGCCACAAGCTACACCAGAGCCACAGCAATGGAGGATCTGAGCTGCATCTATGATCTCCACCACATCTCACAGCAATGCAGGATTCTTAACCCACTGAGCGAGGCCAGGGATTGAACCCAAGTCCTCATGGATACTAGTCAGGTTCGCTAACCACTGAACCATGACGGGAGCACCTACCGTTAAATTCGTGATGACAAAGGTAACCATACTTTAAGAAATGGAAATTATCAAGTGCAATTGAAGTCCACTTACCAATGGCATTTTTCACAAAATTAGAACAAAAAAATTAAATGTGTATGGAAATACAAAAGATTCCAAATAACCAAAGTAATCTTGAGAAAGAAAAATGGAGCTGTAATAATCAGTCTCTCTAATTTCAGACTATACTACAAAGCTACAATAATCAGACAATATAGTACTGGGACAAAACACAGCACATAGATCAATGGGACAGGTATAAAGCCCAGAAATAAACTTATGCAGAGATAGTCCATCTATAACAAAGGAGACAAGAATATACAATGGACAAAGACAGTTCCTTCAGTAAAAAGTGCTGGGAAAATTGGACAGCTGCATGTAAAAGAATGAAATTAGAACATTCTCCAACACCATATAAAAAAAATAAACTCAAATATGTTGAAGAGCTAAATGTAAGCACAGATACAATAAAACTCCTAGAGGAAGACATTGGCAGGACACTCTTTGGCGTAAATCACAGTGATAACTTTTTGGATCCATCTCCTGGAGTAATAGTAATGAAAGCAAAAATAACAAATTGTAATCTAACTAATTTTAAATGATTTTGCACAGCAAAGGAAGCCATAAACAAAACACAAAGACAACACAGAAAATGGGAGAAAATATTTGCAAATGATGCAACAATCAAGGGATTAATTTTTAAAATATATAAAACAGTTCATATAGCTTAATAGCAAAAAAATCACCCAATCAAAAAATGGGCATAAGACCTAAATAGACATTTCTCCAAAGAAGGCACACAGATGGCCAACAGGACATGAAAAATAATCAACATCGCTAATTACGGAGAAATGCAAATCTCAAAACTACAATGATGTATATCTTCACACCAGTCAGAATAGTCATCATCAAAAGGTCTACAAATAAATAAATGCCAGAGAAGGTGGAGAAAAAGGAAACTTCCTATACTTTTGGCAGGAACGTAAATTGATGCATCCATTATGGAGAACAATGTGGAGGTTACTAAAAAAAAAAACAAACAAAAAAACATAGAACTACCATATGATGCAGCAATCCCACTCCTGGGCAGGTATCTGGAGAAAACTCTAATTTGGAAAAATTACTTGTACCCATTGTTCATAGTAGCACTGTTTTCAATAGCTAAGACATGGAAACAGCCTAAATGTCTCCTGACAGATGAGTGGATAAAGAAAATGTGAGGATATATGTATCAATGGAATATTACAATATAGTACAATGAAATATTACACGGCTGTAAAAAGAATGAAACGATGCAATTTGCAGAAACATGGTTGGAACCATAGATTATCATATTAAGTGAAGTAAAAGTCAAATATCATATGATATAACTTAGTTGTGAAATCTAAAACAAATGATACAAATGAACTTATTTACAAAACACAAATACGTTCACAGATATAGAAAAGACACTTATTATTACCAAAGGGGAAAGGAGGGGGAAGTATAAATTGGGAGTATGAGATTAACATATATACACAGCTGTATATAAAACAGATAGCAAACAAGGGCTTACTGTATTGCACAGAGAACTATATTCAATATCTTGTAATAACCTAAAGAAAGTATCTTAAGAAAATAATTTATATCTATTCTATTATTTTAAAATCCACTTAACTTCTTTTCTTCACTGTGCTCATACCAGATAGGAATTTTACTGATCATGCTTATACATGTCCCTTCTAACAACATGTCTCAATCTAGTAATTAAATACATCTGATCACATAAAACTCCAAATCATCTTTAAAATAAAAACTTCTCCTGCCTTGTTTCAGACAAAGAGCCTGCATGTGGAGCAAGAGTATGGTCAGTGCCTTAACCTTTCCAGGAAGTCGCCTTAAATTCATTTTTATTTGACTCAAAATAAAGGATTAGGCACACCTTTAACTGTCTCAAAATTTTAACCTCAAAATGATCAACTCTTTTATGATTTTGTAGGGGAGAAGACTAAGAATTGTACAGTTAATTGGTTTTAATTTGACAATGCATTTGACAATCCTGAAACCCTCTGTATCATTTAACCAGTGTCTACTGAACACTTGTGTTAGGCATTCACTGTCTCAGCCCAAAGTATCTAAGAGATGGGAGGTATAGTTCTTATTCTCTTTGGAATGAGTATCATAAAATTAGCATAGAAAAGTCACAAGAGGAGATCATTGGTAGCTGGACTAATCAAGGCATGTTTCATAGGGGGCATAATATTATGTGCTATGACTTAAGGGTGAAATTGATTTCTAACAGAAGTGAGGAGAAATGGCTACGTAACTTCTGAACATACTAAAACTATGATCAGATGGTCATACTGTTAAAAAGCCAGATGTTCTACGTGGCATGTATTTATTTTAGTACATTTTGCTATGTGCTTATCTTATTCCTCGGTGTATAAACTGTAAGATAATAACTGCAGTGGACGTTTGACCTTTGTGGCTAACCAGTATTTGAACTCACTGCCATGGAGAAGAACAAATGTCTTCCCTTGCTCTTGGAAGCACTTGCTCTTGCTCCTACAGGCACTTCACTGGAACACAGTTGATTGGATATTTTTCCCGGGACTTTAACTAGGGATGGGCAAATAAAGCAAAGCACATATAGCAATCTGGAAAGCCTTCCAGCAATAGTGACAGCATGCATCTCCTAGCAAGAGCGTCTGTGGCAACTTCTAATGCTCAAACCTAGTAGTGAAGGTCAAATTCTTTTTGTGGCATCTTCTTGGGTGTAGTTCTTGCAGACATGCCTACTTTGGCTTCTGCTCATTTTCTGAGGATTATTCTTGAGACTTCCCAATTATTCTTAGAATTATTAAATATCCTTCCAAAAAATTATATTTCCACTTAATATGCAAGCTTTGCTTTGTTGTTTGCAACTAAGGACCTTGACTAATATATGTCTCTATTTCATATTCTTTCTTATTGACAAAAGAAGCACTTGACTATTGAACTGAATTGAATTGAAATGTATGTTGCCAGATTCCGAAAGGCTTTAAGTTTTTTTTTGTTTTTTTTTTTTGTCTTTTTGCCTTTTATGTAGAGCCACACCCACAGCATATGGGAGTCAACTTTGACTCTTTTTCTCCTCCTGACCTGTCACCAAATCCAACTAAACTGTAATTTCAGGAACTTCTCACTGAATTCTAGCATTCTGCTACTGGTCTTGTTGATTTGCCACTCTTATTACGCTGTTCTTGGTATAATTCTCTCCAAGGCATCCTAGTGGGCTGCCTGTAGTAATGAGGTAGAAGGGAAACTAAGGAAAGAAAAACCTAGGTTAATGTTACAGATATATCAAGATGGATCATAAGTGGCTAAGAGAATGGATGACAAATTATACAGATTACTTTAAGAAAGAGATTTCATAAAGTGGTGAAAACAGTGGTAGTGTATACATGCTGATAAAGTGTTTATAGAGGGGTGATATGAAAGTTGGGGCTGGAAATTCAGTTTCTTGAGGTATAAAGAGAAAACAATGCCAGGAAGGGGCAGTAAGAGTGAGGTAAATTTCTACATATGTATAATTATAAAACATGATAATTGGGGCCAGGCTTTAGAGTCAAATTACAGTATTATTTCCCCCCACCAGCTCTGTGATCTGAGGCATGGCAGAGATTACTTCTTTGTCCCTCAGTTGCTTAATATCTAAAATGTGGATAGGAGTTTCCATCCTGGCAGAGCAGAAACAAATCCAACTAGGAATCATGAGGTTGTGGGTTCGATCCCTGGCCTCGCTCAGTGGGTTAAGAATCTGGTGTTGCTGTGAGCTGTGATGTAGGTCACAGACACAGCTCAGATCTGATGTTGCTGTGCCTGTGGTGTAAGCCAGCAGCTGTAGCTCTGATTGCATCCCTAGCCTGGGAGCCTCCATATGCCTCAGTGAGGCCTAAAAAGCAAATAAATAAACAAAAAAATAAAATAAAATGGAAATAATAGGACATATCTCAAGTGTTATCATGAGGATTACATAAGTTTACACAGATAGAGAACTTTTTTATTTTGGCTGCACCTGTGACATGTGGAAGTTCCTGGACCAGGGATCAAATACAAGCCACGACTGCAAACTATACCATACCCCCAGCATTGCCAGATTCTTATCCCACTGCACTGGGCCTGGGTTGGAGCCCTCAGCATCTGTCCAAGCCACTGCAGAGACAATGTTGGATCCTTAACACACTGTGCCACAGCAAGCACTCCCAGAAAGAACACTTCTAAGAGGGTCAGTAAAACAGTAAGATACTAGTAAACCTAATTTCTAAAGGGTGATTTCTTTGTATTTCCACACTATGGAGGGAAAAGGCATGTTTTAAGAGACATAAATAATAACGTAAAATAAAAAAATGAAAAAGAGAGAAGAAGTAGTTTGGCAGAGTTAGGTCTTAGAGACAGGGAGGAGATGATTGAGCAGCCCAGATTTAAAAGGTGAGTTTTCACATGGAGAAGGCATCTTTTATCTAAGACTCAGATCTATTCTTCACTCCAGGGTGAAGGGGAGGATGTGATAAACAAGTTGTATTAAGCAATTCATATGTTGTTCTGCACTGACAGAGAGAGTGACAGACTAAGAGCTGAACAGAGATGAAAAATTTTTCAGTCTTCACTAGGATTCTTCATAACCACTATGGTCTTAGCCAAAGTAAGAGAAATGTAGCTGGTGATCTCACTCCTGGACCACTCATCTTTTCAACATTTAGGTCCTCCTCTCTTCATATAGCAACAGGCATGCCAACACTCAAGGCCCAGAAAATAAACTGCCATGCTTTGGCATTTGTCCCTTTTTGTCTAATATGTAGTATACAGAGTGTAGTTAACAGAAGTTGAAGGGTCAGGGGAGAATCTGAATATATATTTACATAGCTTTACTTTCTAGAAATGCCCTCTAAAATTTTTGTTCAAAACCTGTGAGCCTTTTCCCAGTGTGGCTTGGAAATTTTACATAACCTGGATAGATATGTAAATTGGTAAATTATGTCACATTACATACAGATGTATACTTTGTTCTGGGGCTGTCTGATTTTACTCTTCCCACCAGGGAACTCTGCCAAGGAACTTTGGAGAAACAGACGGTGGACAGTGTGGAGGTACCTTAGAAAACTCTGCATAGAATTACCATATGACCCAACAATCCCACTCTTGGACATATACCTGGACAAAACTTTCCTGGAAAAAGACACTTGCACACGCATGTTCACTGCAGCACTATTCACAATAGCCAAGACATGGAAACAACCCAAATGTCCATTGACAGATGACTGGATTAGGAAGATGTGGTATATATACACGATGGAATACTATTCAGCCATAAAAAAAGATAAAATAATGTCATTCACAGCAACGTGGATGGAATTAGAAACCCTCATACTGAGTGAAGCAAGTCAGAAGGAGAAAGACAGATGTCATATGAAATCTCTTATAACTGGAGTCTAAAACACTGCACAAATGAACATATCAACAGAAAAGAAAATCACGAACTTGGG